>PVIH01017962.1:0-10134 GCA_004025045.1 Sigmodon hispidus | reverse complement strand
CCTGATAATTCTCTGGTTTTTCTGGGGGTCTGTTGTTATGTCCCCCTTTTCGTTTCTGATTTTGTTGATTTGGATACTTTCTCTCTGCTTTTTGGTTAGGTTGGATAATGGTTTATCTATCTTTTTGACTTTCTCTAAGAACCTACTCTTTGATTCATTGATTCTTTGTATTTTTTTTTGTTTCAATTGTATTGATTTTAGCTCTAAGTTTGATTATTTCCTGCCGTCTACTCCTTCTAGGTGAGTTCACTTCTAATTGTTCTAAGGCTTTCAGCTGAGCTGTTAGGTCTCTAGTGTGAGATTTCTCTAGGCTTTTCATATAGGCATCTAGTGCTATGAATTTTCCTCTCAAGATTGCTTTCATTGTGTCCCACAAGTTTGAGTACATTGTGGATTAATTTTCATTAAATTCTAGGAAGACTTTCATTTGTTTTTTGATTTCTCTCTTGAACCAGAGCTAGTTCAGCTGAGTGATGTTTAGTTTCCATGAGTTGGTAGGCTTTCTGTGATTTTTGATGTTATTGAACTATAACTTTAGGCCCTGGTGATCCAATATGATACAAGGGATTATATCCATATTTTTTGTATTGTTGATATTTGTTTTATGACCAATTATGTGGCCAATGTTAGGGAAAGTTCCATGTGGTGCTGAGAAATATGTATATTCCTTTGCATTTCAGTGGAAGCTTCTGTAGATATCTATTAAATCCATTTGCATCATAACCTCTGTTAGACTCCTTGTTTCTCTGTTGAGTCTCTGTCTGGTTGATCTATCCAAGGGTGAAAGTGGGGTATTGAAGTCTCCCACTATTAGGGTATCAGAATTGATGTGGGATTTGAGCTTTAGCAGTGTTTCTTTTACATAGATAGGTGCCCTTATATTAGGGACATAAATATTCAGGTTTGAAATCTCCTCCTGACTAATTTGTCCTGTGATGAATAAGTAATGTCCATCTTGGTCCCTTTTAATTGATTTTAGGATGGCAACTCCAGTTTGTTTCTTAAGGCCATTTGATTGGAAAATCTTTTCCCAGCCCTTTATTCTGAGCCTGTGTCTGTCTTTGTGGTTGAGGTGAGTTTCTTGTATGCAGCAGAAGGATGCCTTCTGTTTTTGTATCCATCTTGTTAGTGTGTGTCTTTTTATATGTGAATTGAATCCATTTATATTAAGAGATATTAGTGACCACTGATTGATGTTTCCTGCTATTTTTGGTGGTAGCTTGTATGCATTTCCTTTCTCTGGGCTTTTCTTCTGTGGGATTATTGAATGTTTGTGGTTTCATGGGTGTATCTGGGATCCTTAGGTTGGAGCTCTTTCTGGAGGGCCGGATTGGTAGATAGGTATTGTTCCAGTCTGTTGTCATGAAATATCATCTTGTTTACTCCATCTGTGGGGATTGATAATTCTACTGGGTTTAGTAGACTAGGTTGGCAGCCATGCTCTCTTAGTATCTGTATAACTTCTGACCAAGCCCTTCTAGCTTTCATCATTTCCATTGAATAGTCAGGAGTTATTCTGATGGGTCTGCCTTTATATGTGAGTTGGCCCTTTTCTTTTGCCGCTCTTAAAATTTTTTCTTTGTTCTGTATGTTTTGTGGCTTGATTATTATGTGGCATGCTGACTTTTTTGGGGAATCATATCTATTTGGTGTTCTGTAAGCTTCTTGTATCTTTATAGGCATTTCCTTCAAGTTAGGAAAGTTTTCTTCTATGATTTTATTGAATACATTATCTGTGCCTTTGAGCTGGTATTCTTCTCCTTCTTCTATTCCTATTATTCTCAGGTTAGGTTTTTCATGGTGTCCCAGATTTCCTGAACATTTTGTGTTATGTCTTTTTTGGTTTTAGTATTTTCTTTGACTGATGTATCTATTTCCGCTACTGAGTCTTCCACTCCAGAGATTCTCTCTTCCATCTCTTGGATTCTGTTGGTTATGCTTGTATCTGTAGTTCCAGCTCTTTTCTTCAGATTTTCTATTTCCATCTTTGCCTCATTTTGTGTCTTTTTTATTGCTTCTATTTCAGTTTTTAGTTCCTGTAATGTTTCCTTCATTTTTTGGTTTACCTTTCCTTAGTTTTCTTTTGAGGATTTGTTCATCTCTTCCAATTTTTTGTTCGTATTTTTTATATCTTCTTTTAAGGCTCCAAGAATCTTCATAAAGATGTTTTTGGTGTTATTTCCTTCTGTTTCCTCTTCATTGCTCTGTTCAGGTCTTGTAGTTGTAGAACCACATGTTTCTTCTGGTGTTGCCTTGTTGTTATTTATATTATTATATGTATTTTTGCACTGGCGTCTGCCCATGGCTTCAGTGGTTCACGATTAGGCCACTCCTAGTCAGTTGTGGCAAGAGGGCTTGTGTGTCTCCTGTCTCCTCTGAGCAAGGTGTCTGCTTGATCTCTGACTCTCCTTTGGACAGGGATCTAATTTTCAAAGCCTCAGTCTTTCTCTGATGATGTAGTTTGCCCTGAAGGTGGGGCCGGCTGTGCAAGGTCCCCTCTTTTAGGTATGGCTGGAATAGCCCCTCACAGCCAAACCCTAGCTCCTATCTACTTGGAAGAGTCTGAGATCAGACTCTAGGGATTGACCCCAGTCCCAGAGAGGGACTCTCTGCACGGGTGGTCCAGGTGCCAGAATCTGCTCACCTCTGGAAGGGATCTGAATTTCAAAGGCCTCAGTCTTCCCAAATGCCCTTTATATGTTAAAGTACTTGGCTTACTTTCAGCAAACAACTGATTTTTTTTTTTTACTGAAGATAAGTAAATAGAAAATATATAGATTATAGTTATGAGATATATATATGAATATAGATAGAAATGAGATATAGATGTATATATGAGATATAAAATATAGATAGATATGAGATGTAGATAGATAATAGATAGGAGCTAAATAATTATAGCAATGATAGATAATAATAGATATGAGATATAGATAGACAGATAGACAGACAGACAGAATCAAGTGCCAACTGCTATAAGCCTTGCTCCTGATGGGTTCGATGACCAAAAATGTGTGTGATGTCAGTGCCATGAAAAAATTATAACCACCTATTGTTATTCAGACAAGTGGCCCCGGATAGCCTGTGCCATCTCCCTGGATAGCCTAGGCTGGCTTCATATAGGTTCAGTGGTTTGCATAAACAGCTTTACAATCAGTTTTTACTTCCTAAATTTATAAAATTAGTTACAATAATCAGTAATGCGAAAAAATCATGAGTAACTGAGAGAAGAATTATGTATTAAAAGGGCTCTATTGGGAAGTATCTTACTTATACAGAATAAAACAAAACTCAATAGCAGAGTCCCTGGAAGGCTGTAGACTGGTCCACACCACTCATGCCACTGACCAGGTCTGCCTCACCATCCAAGAGTGAACTGACTCACCTTGGGACTCATTGCCCTCCTTGGGGAATGGATGGGAGCATGGGGAGGAGGGAGGCTGTGGGAGGACTGGAAGGCTGGAAGAAGGGAAGGAATAGCAGTGGTAGATATGGAAAAAATCCCTTTTAAATTAAAAAATAAAACATCAGGAGCTACTGTGACTCATTCAGGCCAGCAGTGTGGCCGGCAGGGTGACAGTAATACACATGCTCCTGGGATCATGCCCAGGGTTATAACGTGAACAGTCCACAGGTCTTTGCCAAGAGGGTCAGGGTCTCCAGAGACTTGCCACAAGGAGCATTGTTTGTGCTGGTCTCAGGCCCTTGTTCCCCCAAGAAGTCACATGGCTCCTGATAGCCAACAAACTATGGAAAGGGAGATAATAAGTGCAGTCAGCAGAAGTTGGGCGTTCCTTTAAAAGGCAAGTGAAACACGTAAAGGTTCTTGCTTACCTTTAGTGAACACAGACCCTTAAGGTTAAAGATAATCCTCATACCTCATCCAAAAGACAGGTGAAATATTGAGACATGGGACAAGGAACCTACACTAGATATTTATCAAATGCTTTGCCAGATTTTAAGAGCTATGCAAGATGCCTTTTATTTGGTTAGAAACAGTAAAACATAGGGGTCAGTTAATCATCTTGAAGTCACACAGTTTAGACGTGAGAAAGTTGATATAATGTCAGGTGGTGGCTACAGGAATATATACAGCTGCTCCAACTAGACCAAGGCGACATTAAATGACAAGCTCAGGAAGCAGTGGCTCTAGATTAGGAGATACTCTTTGAAGCCTGCTTTGGTAGAAAGACTCACCATATCGCATCCTGGTGGATACTGGTCAAAGTCAGCTTTCCATCACTGTAACAAGGTACCTGAGAAAATCAACTCAAGAATGCGAGAATTGTTTATTGGGCTCATGGTTTTGGAGTCCTTTCTGCTTTGGGCCCATGGTGAGGCAGCATTGGAAAACCCCTCTCTTCATGGCGGCCAGGAAGCAACAAGAGGCAAGAAGCTCCTCGGTTTCCATATACTTTTTCAGAGCATGCTACCGTGACCACATTTTTCCTGACTAGGTCTTAAAGTACCATTACCCACCTGATGGCACCATGGGCTGGACACCCCCATCAATACAGGGACTTTTGGTGGACCTTTACCTAAGCCACACTACAGTGATTCAAAGATCTGGAAAGCACAGCCTTGTTTGTGAGAGGTGAAAATGACCAACTGATGTCAGTTCCTTCACCTTATGTTAATCAGCCTTGCTTTAGTTGGAAGCCCTGAGCTGTGCAGAACGGGGAAGAAGTAGCCTAGCTAGGTTGGAATGGAACCCTCACTACCTACTTCATCCTGAAAAGAGTTAAAGTCCCATTCTGTGCTAATAGAAGGAACCAGCATACCCAGTTCAGTTTGCAACCTGTTTTGTAAATAAGGTACTATTGAAGCAGTGCCAAATTCATTTATTATCTAAGCTGTTTTTCCTGTTGTGAAGACAGTATTAAGTGGCTATGACAGACTGTGTGAGCCACAAAAACCCAAACTATCTGAAAAAAAAAAAGGATAAATTCTGAAAAAGAAAATACAGAAAATCTTAGTGTCTTCTGGAAGAAAGAATTCAGTCATCATTGAAGTTTCCTTTTCCAGACTTCTCCATTCCATCTCATCCACAGTTCAAAATGAAGGATCTGAGGCCAAGATTTGCCTAATGCCTTAAGGAAGCTCCCTGACACTAGACTGATTTCCTTCTACCACATCAAACTCCAAAGAGTGGTTTGTTCTCTAGAAATTACTCAAGAGTTTTAATGACCCTGAGTCTCCAGCAGCATGTCTTCTCAGAGTATGTGAAGAACGCTTGACACTTTACCAGAGGCGATGAGGGACCTCACATGGCAGAGCTGTAGCTTTACATCCTGGTGTTGATCCATTTACTGTCTCTCAGAAGTCCCCACAGTGGAAACTTGCTTAATGAGCCAACACAGCAGTGGACCTTTAGGGCTGGAAATGGTTTCTGGGTTTGGGTAAAACTTCAGATAAACTCACTGGCTTTGGTAATTCAGGATTCCTTCAGTTCTGCATGGCACACAGGCAGTGTGCCATGGTAAGGGAGTGGCAGACTGTCCCTTCATATCACCTGTGTCAAGTGGCATGTTCCCCACCCTCTGACCTCCCCTCTCACATGCTACTAGTTCAGAGAGGGCAAGTGTGACTCTGGAATATCAAAAACAGATTTATAAAGTAGATACTGGACTGCAAAGTCATTTTGGTCAGGTACCATGCTGGAGAGAGAGACAACGACAGGAGAGAATCTGAATGAGTAGAGTTTGGGTCAGAGAAATGTCAGATTCTTCTCAAATAGGAAAGGTTTTTCTTTGGAAATAGAAAAACTGATGGTTTTTGTTTTGTTTTGTATCCAAGACATTCCAGAATCTTGAAATTCATATCTCATTTGTGGACCCTCCACACCAGACTAAGCCCAGCACAGGATCTGCCCCTGAGCACATTAAAGGAATACTCTGAGGAATCATCATCTGGTTAACTTTGCTGCCTGCAGTCACAGCTGCCTCTGTTGTCAAGACATTTCTTTACATTAAGATGGGCTCATGGTCTTTAGCTCTGACTTCTCATAGAGTGAACCCCTTTCCTTGTGGTGGATCTTAGGGCATTTGTCTAAGGCTGTCTCTAGAAGTGACAACCTTTGGGAGATGTTCCATCACCTTGCCCTCCCATCACCCCAACTCAAAGCCCTTGTCTCTCTCTCCACCTCAGACTGAATTTTCATCCAAGTCATCATTCCTTCCTGGACAGTTCTTAACGATGTCTGTTTCCCAAAGGTTGTCACTTCTAGAGACTTTGATTTCATGGCCTCTTTGGAGCCCTTTCCAAGTTCTCCGCAGGGAGAATTGCTGCATTAACTGTGGGAGCTGGCAATGGAGGAAGCAAAGAAAGGGCTAATTACAGGCCAAGATAATTAACCAGCGCTGGGATCAGCTGCATGTAACCTCAGCTCATCTGCTCCTGGAAATGGCCAAGGGAGGGAGCGAAGGAAAAGAGTGGGCAGGACGTTTTGCAAATGCTAAAGGAGCAGCTGAGCTCAGACCTTGGTGACACTTGAGTTTGATGTGTTTGGCATTCTGGCTCTGGTTCCTGGAGCCCTTGGGGTGCCAAATGCACTGTAACCAGCAGGATAGTTGTCCAAATGTCGTTCATGCCTCTGGGCTGCTAATTACTGGGGTCTCCTTTAGCCGTATTGCTACACTCCATTAGGGTGACATGCTCAGGAAATGGATTGCAGCCCATTAGAGCATCCAGGTTGACAAAGGTCAGGTCTTGCCTTCTGGGAGGAAAAGTCTGGGCACCAGCTTTTCAATCTAGTGTTTAGAGCAGGAGAAAGGTCTCAGGATTGGGTATGAGGACTATGTTCTCATCCCAGTCAGACATACATACTTAGGTTTGCACATCATTTCATTTCATACAGCTCCTCATTGCTTCTTCCTGGTCATGAGGATCAGGTGATGTCAGATGGAAGGGTCTTGCAAATAGTGAGGGATCTTAAGGAGGAACCATGCCCATTAATGTCACTTCCTAACATGAACGTTAGGGTATACTGGGCCAGAAACCAATAACATGTGGCTATGGAGTCTTTGCTGTCACTAATTTCTCTATGACCTCAGGCAAGTAGCCATCTCTGTGCCTTAGGAGCCTCACCTGACAACCAAGAAGGTTATTCTAGATAGGAGTCTCAAGCATAAGCACATGTAAGACTTGCTTGTGAGGTTTCACAAAAATGCTCAGGATTCATCCTAGATGTACTTGAATTAGACTCAGTGAAATTAGACTTGTGTGGCCACAGAGAAATGTTGAAATGGAAGTCCAGGCCCTGCCACCTTGCCACTCTGCACTACATGCATGCTCACCCAGCACCTAGACATCTCTTCTCTAGACAAGGCTGACCTCTACCACTGATCCTGTACACTCAGCCTAAAGCCCTCATCTCTAACATCATAAACCCAGGCACTAAACTGCCAGTAACTGCCAGCCTCTAACCTTTACCCCATCAGTATCAAGATACAGAATTCATGCTGTTCCCAGAGCAAGTTCCCGGTGGCTGAGTCCATCTTTGCTCTGCAGGTGTACTCATTTTGTTTTGAGTCTGTACCCTAGGCTGTGAGGAAACGTGGAACTAAATGGTCATCCTGCTCTGGATCACATGTTGGATTACCCAAAACAAGTGTGTGACTCCTCTGTCAGCCACAAATGTACAAATAAACCGAGTCCAGCATGCTACACTTGCTTCCAACAAACTATGTGACTTGATGGCAAACCAAGCAGGGGACATTTACTGCCTCAGGTCTGCCTCCCAAGCCTGGTGCTTCATTGCTTTCCCCGATCTTCCCCCTGACTCCCACCAAGCCACGCCTATGGTAGCCCATGCTGCTTCAGCATGTGATTTCATAGCCCCCCCCCCAGATGAAAAGCCTAAAGCTAAAGGGGTTACTGTGAACCTCAGGAAAAGCACTGGCCTCTTGGGCCACCACAATTTGATTTTTAAAATACGAGTGACAATTTTGCTTCATAGAAACATCACTTGACTTCCATACTCATCCCCATGTTGCTAGTTTATCCTTTTTTTAAATGTGTGTGTGACGGGGTGTCATATTTTTTTATCCAGTCTTGCTGTGTAGCCAATGCTGGTCTTGAACTCATCCCTCTCCACCCTGTAACCCTCCCACTGAGTGTTGAATTCATAGGTGTGTTCCACCATGCCCAGATGTTGGTGTTGCTTAATATTAGTCACAGTTTGACTAGATTCAATAAGCTTGTCCCAAGAGAAGAAATCCTGCACAGGGCACAACTCAGCAAATGCATGAGGCCCATGCTGGCCCTCCTCAGGGCTCTTTGGAATCCCCAACCCAAGCAAGAGCCACAGAATCCAGAGTTGAAGAAAATGGAGCTGGACCAGGAGTTGAGAACCCAGAATTCTCAGATGAATTCTGCCAGGGTGTCTTTTAATAAATAATCTTTTTTAATGCTGAGCCCTCGCCACAGAGATTTGACAGAATGGTCTCGAATATAGTCTGGGTTTGGTGTTTTAAAATAATTCCTCTGAATGTTCCCAGTGTGCAGGCCTGGATGGGAACCATCAATCTCCATTCTCAGATTCACAGGCTGAGGCACTGGAGGGAAGAGCATTAGCCCAGAGCGGGAGCTTGAATTGAACAGTCTTGCCTCTGTCCCAAGTTTCTTCCATACACAGCAGTATTAGATGCTCTTGGAAAGCAGAGTGGGTTTCCTGGCATCGGACAGGTGGGGGCAGGGAGCTGGTTCTCCCCACTCTGGAAGGGTTATGATTAAAAGCCCATTTACGAAAGGAAAGTATAATTATAAGTGAATGAATATAATTCCTTTACCATGATGAATATTAATTAAAGGTAAACACAGCATCAATATTCATTTAGGGTAAAAAATTGAAGTTAAAAGGCAGACTGCTTTTACCAGGGTTGTCACTAACACTAGAAAATAATGAGCTGACAAGACCCCAGGAGCAAAATGTGGTTTATTTCCGCAAATCCTCTTGATTTAGTAGTTAGCCAGAATGGAAATCAGCTGCTGCATGGCTGGACTCCACATATCTGCTCACCACACAGTACTTGGTACACAGCTTCCAAGGGGCTTAGGTTATAAAGCCTCTCCTTAGGCAGGTATGGAACTCTTCGGGGTAGTTGGCCTTTTCAACCTTCCTGAGAAGAAGATACCAAAGAGTCCCAGTGGCCTGTCCTGTTGTTCTAAACTAATCCCAGGGATAGGGCTAAAGGACAGGCATTCCCAAGGCCTAGGAAAGAATAAATGTGCCTAGGCT
This sequence comes from Sigmodon hispidus, assembly GCA_004025045.1. Taxonomy (NCBI): domain Eukaryota; kingdom Metazoa; phylum Chordata; class Mammalia; order Rodentia; family Cricetidae; genus Sigmodon; species Sigmodon hispidus. The sequence continues at coordinate 896 of PVIH01017962.1, read as the reverse complement.
TGAGGCCTATTTCAACAATGCAGCTTGTAAGCCTAACCTAATCTTACTGATTCAAAATACTTGGAGCTGAAGCCAAGGAATACATACCCTAGCAAGTTTGCATTCTGATTTTTATTCCAGCTCCAGATCTTTGTTTCACCCAGATGCTCCAAATTTGTCCTGCTTAGCCTTAAAGTATGACACAACCTAGAGTCAACTGAGAGGAGAGACCTTACCTGAGAAACTGCCTAGATTAGAGGCTCATGGGCGTGACTGTGAGAGATTGTTAGTTCGTGTAAGAGAGCCCCACCCACCATGGGCAGCACTATTCCCCAGGCAGAAGGGCCTGGGCTGTATAGGAAAGTTAGCTAGGTATGACATAGTGAGAAAGGCAGCAAATAGTGTTCCTCCATGGCTTCTGTTTCAAATTCCTGTTTGAATTCCTGCCCACACTTTCCTCAGTGATGGACTATGAACTAAAAGTATAAGACAAACAAATCCCATTCCTCCCATAAGCTGTTTCGGTCAGTGTCTTATTACAGCTGCAGAAAAGATACTAGACAGGGTCTTGGTGACTCATCCATCCATTTGATAAATGTTTATCTTTACTATGTACTGGCATTGTGGTAGTCTTATGTGAAAACCAGAGGCATGTCCTCTAGCTTGCTATGGTCCATCTAGAGAAATCAACATAAGGGAAATGGAGTTGTATTACACTGTGAAGATGGTTGTGCGAAGGGATCACAGCAATGTGAGGGAGGGATCACAACAATGTGAGGGAGGGATCACAGCAATGTGAGGGAGCACAGCAATATGAGGGAGCACAGCAATGTGAGGGAGGGATCACAGCAATGTGAGGGAGCACAGCAATATGAGGGAGCACAGCAATGTGAGGGAGCACAGCGTGTGAGGGAGGG
>PVIH01017961.1:0-40072 GCA_004025045.1 Sigmodon hispidus | reverse complement strand
GAACATTTTGAGTTATGGCTTTTTTAGTTTTACTATTTTCTTTGACTGATATATCTATTTGAGCTACTGAGTCTTCCACTTCAGAGATTCTATCTTCCATCTCTTGAACTCTGTTCGTTATGCTTGTATCTGTAGTTCCAGCTTTTTTCTTCAGGTTTTCTATTTCCATTTTTGCCTCATTTTGCACCTTTTTTATTGCATCTATTTCAGCTTTTATTTCAGCTTTTATTTAACCTTTTGTTCCTGGCATGTTTCTTTCATAGATTTGTTCATCTCTTCCAATTTTTTGTTTGTATTTTCTTCTATTTCTTTTTTTTTCACTTGGAAGTACCTTTATTATTATTATTATTATTATTATTATTATTATTATTATTAGTATTGTGAACAAAGAAGTCACGCTTTCTGTCCCTGTATATCAATATTCAAGGTCCCTTCCCCCTTTCGCCACATCAGATCATTTTTATTCCTCCACAACTCCCCATCTCCTCCCTGTGGAGGCAGCAGACAGTCCCATGGTCCCACTGACCCAATATTGCTTAGTTCTGTCTCCACTCCTGACAGATCCAGTTTTGTCTTCCCTCCCTCAAGAGTGAGTCAGGTGTTCCTTTAGGTGTGGGATTTCTCTAGGTTTTTCATGTAGGTATCTAGCACTATGAATTTTCCTCTTAAGACAGCTTTCATTGTGTCCCACTAGTTTGGATACATTGTGGATTCATTTTCATTAAATTCTAGAAAGACTTTGATTTCTTTCTTAATTTCTTCCTTGACCCAGAGATGGTTCAGCTGAGTGATGTTTAGTTTCCGTGAGTTGGTAGGCTTTCTTTGGGTTTTGAAGTTGCTGAACTCTAACTTTAGGCCCTGATGGTCCGATATGTTACAAGGGATTATTTCCATTTTTTTGTATCTGTTGATATTTGCTTTATGACCAGTTATGTGGCCAATTTTGGAGAACGTTCCATGAGGAGCTGAGAAATATGCATATTCCTTTACCTTTGGGTGGAAGCTTCTGTAGATATCTATTAAATCCATTTGCATCATAACCTCTATTAGACTCCTTATTTCTCTGTTGAGTCTCTGTCTGGTTGACCTATCCAGGGTTGAAAATGGGGTATTAAAGTCTCCCACTATTAGGGTGTAAGAATTGATGTGAGATTCGAGCTTTAGCAGTGTTTCTTTTACATAAGTAGGTGCCCTTATATTAGGGGCATAAATATTCAGGATTGAATTCTCCTGTTGACCAATTTTTCCTGTGATGAATAAGTAGTGACCATCTTGGTCCCTTTTAATTGCTTTTAGCTTAAGGTCTACTTTGTTAGATATTAGGATTGAAACCCCTGCTTGTTTCTTAGGACCATTTGACTGGAAAATCTTTTCCCAGCCCTTTATTTTAAGCCTGTGTCTGTCCTTGCATTTGCGGTGTTTTTCTTGTAGGCAACAGAAGGATCACTTCTGTTCTTGTATCCATCTTGTTAGTGTGTGACGTTTTATAGGAGAGTTGAGTCCATTGATATTAAGGGAAATTAGTGACCATTGATTGATATTTCCTGTCATTTTTGCTGGCAACTTGTTTGTATTTCCTTTCTCTGGAGTATTCTTCTGTGGAATTATTGATTATTTGTGGTTTCATGGGTGTATGTGGGGTCCTTAGGTTGGAGTTTTCCCTCTAATACTTTCTATAGTGCTGGATTGGTAGATAGATATTGTTTCAGTCTGACTTTGTCATGAAATATCTTGTTTACTCCATCTATGGTGATTGATAATTTTGCAGGGTATAGTATTCTAGTTTGGCAGCCATGCTTTTTTAGTGTATGTATAACTTCTGACCAAGCCCTTCTAGCTTTCATGGTTTTCATTGAATAGTCAGGTGTTATTCTGATGGGTCTGCCTTTATATGTAAGTTGTTTTTTTTTTATTTTGCAGCTCTTAAATTTTTTTTCTTTTTTCTGTATGTTTTATGGATTGATTATAATGTGGCACGCTGACTTTTTTTGGGGGGGTTATCACGGTAAAATCCTGCCCTGAGATGTGTTTTAAGTGGGGTTTATTTTGTGTAAATCGCTTACAAAACAGAGCCAGTTTTAAGGGAAAATGACAGATAAGGTTGCAGCGTGCTGGAGCCTTTCTATGGAAGATTCCTCATCCCCACAACGTACGTCCGAACTCCTGCGCAGCTGCGCCGAACTAAGCACCCGGTTGGGGACTCTTGTGAGAAAATGACGACTTCCTGTCCTGGTCCTCTCCCTCGAAGGTCTACTTCTGGAATCCTTTCCAGTTAACCATGCCCTGCTTGTCTCCCGTCCTATGACGCGATCGTTCACATATATAGTTCCTGATTTCCCGCTACATCTCCACGTTTTGTCTAAATAGGAAGGTTTTAAACTAGGTATAAAACTACATACTATAGGGATTATCATAAGACAGTGGCTGATTGTTCTATACCTCAAAAGTGATCACTGAGTGACATACAGCAGGTTCCTTCTTACTCTGTCTCAATGTGGCTTTTTTTTTTTTTTTTTTTCGGAGGGGGCCCCATCTTCCTTCTGGATGCCTTGTAGAGTGCTGGTAGGAGAAATTGTTTTTAATAGTGAAGAATCCAATGGATATTATCAACTGAAGATATTGAACCACCAGAAAGTATTGTGTGCAGAAAAGATTTCTCTGGTCAGGGTTCGAATCCGCCCCTCAGAGACCCCTGCAGTTGGTTTGCTCAGTTCACTCAGTTCGGGGTCGCAGTAGGGATCCTTGCAGATACCCTCAGCAGCAGCAGGAGCTGTGCGTGTGGCCAGGTGCAGAGTTCAGCTGCCCCCTGCTCCAGAGTGTGCTGGGATGCCCATTTTCTTCTATTTCTTTAAGGCTTTTTTTCATATCTTCTTTGAGAGCTTCGATGATCATCAAAAAGGAATTTTTGGTGTTGCTTTCTTCTGTTTCCTCTTCATTGCTCAGTTTAGGCCTTGTATTTGTAGGATCGCCACTCTCTTCTGGAGTTACCATGTTGTCCTTTGTAGTATTATGTAATTTTTTGCACTGACGTTTGGCCATGGCTTCAGTGGTTCATGATTAGATGGGTCCTCGTCAGTTGTGGCCTCCTGTCACCTTTCTGGTCAGGGTCTGATTCTGTCTTTCAGTGACCCCTGCAGTTGTTGATTCGCTCAATTCGTGTTCGTGGTGGGAGCCGTGCAAATTCCCTCAGCAGGAGCTGTGAATGTGGTGAGGGACAGAGTTTACCTGCCCCTGCTCCAGAGAGCGCTGGGATTCTGCAGCCAGCACTGGGTCCTGGGAGTGGAACCAGAAGCAATGGGAGCTCAACTCTCCCTCCCAGGCAGGGATATAGGTGCTGAGGCCTCTTGCCCCCTCCTGACCTCTGGGCATGGTCTGAATCTGCCCTTCAGAGACCTCTGTAGTTGGTTTGCTCAGTTCGAGGTCTTGGCGGGGTTTCCCTCAGCAGGAGCTGTGGATGTGGTCAGGGACAGAGTTTACCTGCCCCTGCTCCAGAGAGTGCTGGGATTCTGCAGCCAGCACTGGATCGCAGAAGTCTAAGCAACTTTTAAAGTCTAGAAAATGACAGAGATGACACTTGTCTGCCTGGACAGTCACTTAAAGTCTTTTTGTAATGTTGGGTCATCATCTTTAGCCTTTATGGCCCAAAGTCTCTGGAATATCTTTTAGTGATGTAGGAAATCTGCCACAATCTGTCAGTTGCTTTTTTTGTGTCTTGAAAGATGTTTGGCAATTTTGTTTGTAAAGCAGGAACCTGAAGGACCATCTCAGCCAGTTTTGCCAATGTTTAGAGGTCACTTTTTTATGGAACTTGCATATCTAGTTTATTTATTTATTTTTTAAACTTTATTTATTTATTTGCCTTGGTGTTAGACTGGAACTGGAACTACAGACAGTTGTTAGCTGCCGTGTGTGTGCTGGGAATCGAACTCAGGTCCTCTGGAAGAGCAGATGATGCTCTTAACCACTGAGCCATCTCTCCAGCCCCGCATGTCTAGTTTATATAGCATATTATTAAGCAGTCAATATCAGAACAGTTTTTTGTCAAGTGGCTAACTGTTGCCACAAAGTAAATTTTATATGAAGTTTTTTTAGTGTCCATCATTTTTTTGAAATATATTGGTATTGTCAGGAGCAGACCTGTCTCACTGTCTTGCAAAGTCTAAGTTTTTAAAATAATTTAAATGTCATATTTTGTATGTCTTTCAAGTGTTTGAGGATTATTTATTTAATTGAAATATATCTTTGTATATCTATAAAAACTTAACTAACATGACTGTTAAGTTTAGTTATCATAGATGACTATTAAGTTGCATTTTTAAATTATATATTATAATTTTAAATGAGTTATATTAGCATCATATTTTAATCAAGAGTAGAAAAATATATTAGCATAACAAAATTGACCTTAATTTATATCAATAAATTAAAATTTGTCTTTTTAAATAATTCTTATATATTCTCCCCCCCTTTTTAAAAGAGATTGACTATGATCATTAACCATTTGTAATGAAAACAAACATTAATAAGTAATATTTTGGGGAAATTGGACGTAGCTTTTTTTTTTATTTCTTGCTGTCAAAGGACGTTGCTGATCTCATGGGTTTTTGAGGCTGGATCACCTCAACTCATATCTTAGAAGCTGAGAATATTTAGGTGGCCTTGGCAATTGAAATCATATTTGCCTGGAACCAATCCATGAAGGATAGAGACTGTCGAAACCTGCCTGGACAGGATAAGATGTCTTAACCAAAAATACCCTGCTTCTATAGAGACTTGTGAGACATCCTAGGCCAGTAGCCAAAAGGGTGCTCACCCCAGGTGGGCGCCATCTGTTGTAGAATGTTTTCTGGGCTCGTTTGGGCCCGGAGGTTTGGAACATGGCCCGTGGTGGCTTTTGTCCCCCAAAGAAATGAATCAGACACTTATATTAACTTTATATTGTTTGGCCCATGTTTTAAGCACATTATTAGCTAGCTCTTTTACCTTAAATTAACCATTTTCTACTAATTTATGTGCCACGTGGCCCAGTCCATGGCTCACCTCTATTTCTTATATGTTTTTCCTTCGGGAGTCAGATGGCGACTGACTAACTCCATCCTCATTCTACCTGTCTGTCCTCTGATTCTGTACCCACTTCTATGGTGCTGTGCATAGGCCAAACCAGTTACTTTATTTACATCATATAGAGAGCAATTCCACCACATCACCCCTCTCTGTGTGACTCTGAGTATATGTGGGCTTATGTGTATATGGTATATGCACATGTGTATGTTCTATGTGCTCTCTTCCAAAAGCCATTGGAGGACATTAGGTGTCCTGGTCATCTTTCTTCACCATATTTCCATAAGAATGGGTCTCTCCAAGGAGTCAGTCCAAGGACCCCACTTCCCCTAGAGGAACACCTGACTCAGTCTTGAGGTTGGGGGAAGAAAACTGGATCTGCCAGGAGTGGAGGCTGAACTAAGCAATATTGGGACAATGGGACCTTGGGACTGGCTGCTGCCTGCCCAGAGAGGGGATGGGGAGTTTTGGAGAAGAGAGAATGACCTGATGTGGTGGGAGGGGGAAGGGACCTTGAATAAGGATATACAAGGGTAGAAAATATGACTTCTTTGTTTATAATAATAATAATAATAATAATAATAATAATAATAATAAAGAATGGGTTTCTCATTTTAACTAGAACTAGGCTGGCAACCAACAAGCCCTAGAACCCACTTGTTCTTTCCACTTGTCTATAAGCACTTTGTTATCGGAGCATGCACTCATACTCAACTCTTTATGTGAGTGGAGATTTCAGCTCAGTCCTTAGGTTTGTGCAGATAGCAAGCATTCTTACTCACTGAGCCGTCTCCCATCCAAAGTCTCTTTCTTATGTGAATCCTAGCTTCTAATATATATTATATATAATTCATATATACATTTGTGGAAGTCAATGTAAGTATAGATTATAAAAGTACTATTATGTTCACAAGAGGGAAAAGCATAATTTAAGGAAAGTGTGTAGAGAGAGTATTAGAATACCGGTGTTTTGGAAGTGGAAATAGGAATACTGGAGGGTGAAGGACAGAAATGTGAATGAGAGCCAAAAAGACAGGCTGTGCAGTTCCTTTTGGATGTATGATGTGAAATTCCATAAGGAAATCTATTACATCTTATGCTAGCTAAGCAAGAGATGACTTTGAACATCATAACTGAGCCTATGCCCTCAGTCAGTTTTCATGACAAACTGGAAATAAACTGTCATTGATTCTCACTCATAGAGCATGACATGCAGAGAAAGAAGGATTTCTTTTTTTTCCACTTAGCCATTTTTAATCTTCTTTTCAATGTTCTTTGTTCAGATCCAAGCTCCTTTTTAAATGGGTCATTTATTTTAATTATTCTTTTTTAAAAGTCCTTTATAAGGTATATTTTTTCAATTTATATGTTTATCTTTTTTCCTTTTTTTAATTTTTATTCCTGAGGACCTGAGTTCAATTTCCAGCATTCCCATGGCAGCTTACAACTATATGTAACTCCAGTTCCAGGAGATCTAACACCATCATACATAAATCCATTAAATCAATGCACATAAAATAAAAATAAATAAATGACTTTTTGGGGGCTGGAGAGATGGCTCAGAGGTTAAGAGCACTGATTCCTTCTTTAAAATTAAAAAAATGTGTATGACTGTGTCTATGTGTGTGCAAATGCACACAGATGGGCCATCAGAGCTCTTGAAGATGTAGTTATAGACATTGTTGACACTTGATATGGGTGCTGGAATCAAAACTGACAGAGCAGTAGGTGCTCTTAGCTATGAAGCCCTTAAAATTAATTTTCTGTGGATTCCTTTTAAAATGAAACAAGCCTATTACAGAGAAACTTCTGAAATCACCTCATGGGCCCCTGAGCCTAAGTAAGGAAGTAACATACATACATGCGTAAGTATCAGGGCACTGTAATGGCAATACAATATTGGCAGGTTTAGACAGGAATAGGCAGGAGACTTCAGTTTATTATTTTACAATGGTAACATTTGGTTTACAGATAAATAATATGTTATTTGTCTGTAGTTACTCATCTCCTTTCTTTGATTGTTATCAAGTTCCACTCTCATCTCCCAATATGTAAATTTTTTAAGTTTGTTTCATGCTAATTCCTTTCCAGCTAAATCCATTGTCAGATCAATTACCTGAGAGATATAATCATCTTATCCTGTTTCTAGGGAGACTCTATAACTGATGCTTTTAATCCAGTTTAGATCCAGAGGCTGCCATTTAAGGTTCTCAGTAAACTGACCTGCTCAGACTTCTCCAGTGTTTGACACTTTGTTAGCATTATCTCACTGGTCACTGTTTTCCCCAATTCTTCTCCCTGTCACACTCATTTCCATAGACATAGGCTCTACTAACTTCTGTTTCATTGTAAATATGATCATTTTTCCTCTTTAAGGTACAGTTTAACTCTGATGTTATTTAATAACTAAGCATTAGAGGTACTATAACTTCCTTTCTGAGACATAAGCACACAGGAAACTGGAGGTATATGCTCAGATCCCAGATTCATTGTGGTGGAAGGGATGAGCTTGCACAAACTATTCAATATTTCCAATATGAATTTTTATTCAAGAAAGATATCAAAAATAATTAATTACTTGTTTTGTAGTATATATGAAAAGTCTCATATACTGCCTGGAAGATATGATGTTTACACTAATCTATCATTGCTTTATATTTGAAAAATTGTTTGATGACTAGATACTGTGGTTTAAATCAAACCACTAATTTTCTACCTTATAAATTACTTGAACATTGCATCAATATCTTGTATATATTCTATGAGCTTGTCAATATTTAGTGCCAGTTTTTGCTGTCTTAATCACATGAATAAACAGAATGTCAGTGATCATGGCAGAAAAGTTTAGTTAATGATCATATTTGATAAATGAAATTCCATATTTATGAACAAACAAAGAATTACATAAAGTTCTTAGAAATTTTATCGTAAAGATTATCATTTTAAACTACATGTTAGCAAGGCTCCAGAATACAACTGGTCTTCTTCATAGGGGAAGAGTAAAATTTTATATACCAAATATGAAACGTTCATAATGAGAGACAATGCATTATGTGAATGAATGTTCATGCATAGTATCTTTTTTTTCAGTTACTATTTTTTCTTTTATTTCTTTTTTAAAAAGTTTTATTTTTTGTTTTAAAGGGCTTTTTTTTGTTTTAATTTTACATATTAACAACAGTTCCCCTTCCCTCCCCTTCTCCTCCTAGCCCCCAGTTTCTCCCTACCCTACCCCTCATCCACTTCTCAGAGAAGGTAAGGACTCCCACAGTGAGTCAATATAGTCTGCATTTCAAGTTGAGGCAGAAATAAACCCATCCACCATATGAAGGCTGAGCAAGGTATTCCTCTATAGGAATGGGTTCCAAAGCCGGTTCATGCACTATAGATAAATCTTGGTACAACTGCCAGAGGCCCCACTATCTGCCCAAGCCACACACTGTGCTTCATATTTGGAGTGCCTAGTTTCTAACTGTCATGAAAATATCCTCAGGAGGATATTTTCCAACTGTCAGTCCAGAGCCAATGAGATTCCAGTAGCTCAAGTCTTTCTGTGGGTTTCCCCATCATGATCTTGACCACTTTGCTTATATAATCCCTCCTCACTCTCTTTGACAGGATTGGGAGATTGGGTCAGAATTCTGTGCTGTTTTAAAAGTTTCTGTCACTTCTTTTTTCTTTTTTTTCTCATTCATTCTTTGTATTTAATTCTTAAAAGCGGATGGGACAGCAGCAAATTTAGTGAAATTTTAGGAGACCATGTGCACATGGATCCTGGTTCCAAATAGTATCATTGTAAGGAAAGCTGAAGATCCAAGACACTCCTGCTAAAGATTTACCCTCTTTCAATGAAATAAGAATGCTTTTGTTTAAGGTCCACTAATAAGTAAATACATCTCCTGTTTATCTTCCTAGGTTTGTGTGACCTCGCTCAGGAGGATATTCTCCAAATTTGCACTTGCCTGCAAATTTTAAGATATATCATTTTTTTCCTACTGCTGAGTAGTACTCCATTATGTAGATGTACCACAGTTTGTTAATCCACTCTGTAGTTGAGGGACATTTAGGTTGTTTTCAGATTCTTACTATCTCTAATAATGCTGCTATGAACATAGTTGACTTAATGCTTTTGGAGTGTGACTGTGTATCTTTGGGGTATACACCAGTAGTGGTATTGCTGGATCCTTGGGAAGACTGATTCCCAGTTTTCTGAGAAATAGCCATACTGCATTCCAAAGGGCTGAACAATTTTATACTCCCACCAATAATGGAGGAGTATTCCCCTTGCACTGAATCCTCTCTAGCATAGGTTATCATCTATGTTTCAGTCTTAGCTATTCTGACAGATGTAAGGTGGTATATCAAAGTTGTTTTGACTTGCATTTTTCTGATGGCTAAAGATGTTGAGAATTTTTTCAAGTGCCTTTCAGCCATTTGCAATTCTGCTGAAAATGCATCAACATACCTAACTTCAAGCTATACTAGATAGCTACAGTAATAAGAACAGCCTGGTACTGGCATAAAAACAGACTTGTAGATCAATGGAATCGAACTGAACACCCTGACATTAACCCACACACCTATGAACATTTAATTTTGACAAAGAGGTAAAAATAATCATTGGAAGAGCTGCAAACAAAAGGGCCAACTTTTATATAAAGGCAGACCCATCAGAATAACAAATGTCTATTCAATGGAGACAATGAAAGCTAGAAGGACTTGGCCAAAAGTTATACAGATGCTAAAAGAGCATGGCTGCCAAACTGGAATACTATACCCTACAAAATTATCAATCACCATAGATGGAGTAAACAAGATATTTCATGACAAAGTTAGACTGAAACAATATCTATCTACCAATCCAGTGCCACAGAGAGTATTAGAGGGAAAATTCCAACATAAGGACCCCAGATACATCCATGAAACCACAAACAATCAATAATTCCACAGAAGAATACTCCAGAGAAAGGAAATACAAACAAGTTATCACCAAAAATGGCAGGAAATATGAATCAATGGTAACTAATTTCCCTTAATAAAAATGGACTCAACTCTCCTATAAAACGTCACACACTAACAAGATGGATACAACAATAAAAGTCATCCTTCTGTTGCCTACAAGAAACACATTTCAACCGCAAAGACAGACACAGGCTTAGAGTAAAAGGTTGGGAAAAGATTTTCCAGTCAAATGGTCCTAAGAAACAAGCGGGGGTTGCCATCCTAATATCCAACAAAGTAGATTTTAAACTAAAATCAATTAAAAGAGACAAGGGTGGACATTACTTATTCATCTCAGGAAAAATTGGTCAAGAGGAGATTTCAATCCTGAGTATTTATTCCCCTAATATGAGGGCACCTACATATGTAAAAGAAACAGTGCTAAAGCTCGAATCCCACTTCAATTCTTACACCCTAATAGTGGGAGACTTCAATACTCCACTTTCAACTCTGGATAGGTCAACCAGACAGAGACTCAACAGAGAAATATGGAGTCTAACAGAGGTTATGATGCAAATGAATTTAATAGATATCTACAGAAGCTTCTACCCAAATGCAAAGGAATACACATATTTCTCAGCTCTTCATGGAACCTTCTCCAAAATTGACCACATAATTGGTCATAAAGCAAATATGAACACATACAAAAAAATGGAAATAATCCCTTGTGACATATGGCACCACCAGGGTCAAATGAGTTCAACAATATCAAAAATCAAAGGAAGACTACCAACTCATGGAAACTAAACATCACTCAGCTGAACCATCTCTGGGTTAATGAAGAAATTAAGAAAGAAATCAAAGTCTTCCTACATTTAATTAAAATGAATCCACAACATGTCCAAAGTTGTGGGACACAATGTAAGCAGTCTTAAGAAGAAAATTTATAGCGCTAGAAGCCTACATGAAAAACCTAGAGAAATTTCACACTAGAGACCTAGCAGCTCAGCTGAAAGCCTTAGAACAATTAGAAGTGAACTCACCTAGAAGGAGTAGACAGCAGAAAAATAATCAAACTTAGAGCTGAAATCAATACAATTGAAACAAAAAGAATAATACAAAAAAATCAATGAATCTACGAGTTGGTTCTTTGAGAAAGTTAACAAGATAGATTCCCTGAGCCAAACTAATCAAAAAACACACAGAGAGAATGTTCAAATCAACAAACTCAGAAATGAAAAGGGGGACATAACAACAGACCCCCAGGAAATGTAGAGAATTATTAGATCATACTTTGAAAAATCTGTATTCCACAAAAATGGAAAAGCTCGATGAAATGGACAGCTTTCTGGACAGGTACCATCTACCAAAATTAAATGAAGATCAGATTAATTACCTAAACTGGCCTATAACCCTTAAGGAAACTGAAACCGTTATTAAAAACCTCCCCAAAAATAAAAGCCCTTGACCAGATGGCTTTAGTGCCAAATTCTACCAGACATTCAAAGAAGAATTACTACCGTTACTCCTCAAACTATTTCACACTGTAGAAACTGAAGGAATATTGCCAAATTCCTTTTATGAGGCCACAATTACCCTAATACCCAAGCCACTCAAAGACACAACAAAGAAGGAGAATTACAGACCAATTTCCCTCATGAATATTGATGCGAAAATTCTCAATAAAATTTTGGCAAACCATATACAACAATGTATGAAAAATATCATCCACCACGACCAAGGAGGCTTCGTCACAGAAATGCAGGGCTGGTTTAACATACAAAAAAATGTATATATTATCCATCATATAAGCAAACTAAAGGAACAAAACCACATGATCATATCCTTAGATGCTGAAAAAGCCTTTGACAAAATCCAACACTCCTTTATGAGTAAAGCCCTAGAGATATCAGGAATACATGGAGAATACCTAAATATAATAAAGGCGATTTACAAGAGCTGACAGCCAGTACCAAACTTAATGGACAAAAACTCAAAGCAATCCCACTAAAGTCAGGAACTAGACAAGGATGTCCTCTCTCCCCTTATCTATTCAATATAGTTCTCTAAGTTTTAGCTAAAGCAATAAGGGAACAAAAAGAGATTAAGAGGATACAAATTGGGGAAGAAGAAGTAAAGCTATCTCTATTTGGAGATAATTGATTGTATACATAAGAGACCCACAAAATTCTTCCAAGGAACTGCTACAGCTGATAAACACCTTCAGCAATGTAGCAGGATACAAGATTAACTCAAAGAAATCAGTAGCCCTTCTATACACTAAAGATAGAAGAGCCGAAAAAGAAATTAGGGAAACACTACCCTTCATAATAGCCGCAAATAGTATTAAATACCTTGGAGTAACTATAACCAAAGAAGTAGCAGACCTATTTGACAAAAATTTTAAATCACTGAAGAAAGAAATTGAAGAAGATATCAGAAAATGGAAAGCTCTCCCATGTTCCTGGATAGGTAGGATCAACATAGAGAAATGGCAATTCTACCAAAGGCACTCTACAGATTGAATGCACTGCCCATCCAAATCCCAGCACAATATTTTTTGGACCTTGAAAGAACAATACTAAATTTCATTTGGAATAAGAGTAAAGCCAGGATTGTCAAAACAATTTTACTCAACAAAAGAACCTCAGGAGGTATCACCATCCCTGACTTCAAGCTATACTATAGAGCTACAGTAATAAAAACAGCCTGGTACTGGCAGAAAAACAGAATTGTGGATTAATGGAATAGAATTGAGGATCCAGAGATTAACCCAAAAACCTATGAACACCTGATCTTTGACAAAGAGGCCCAAAACATTCAATGGAAAAAAGATAGTATATTTAACAAATGGTGTTGGCATAGCTGGATGGCAGTGTGTAAAAAAATGCAAATAGATCTGAGCCTGTCACCCTGCACAAAACTCAAATCCAAGTGGATCAGAGACCTCAACATAAACCCAGCCACTTCAAACTTGATAGAAAATAAGTGGGAAATATACTTCTATGAGTTGGCACAGGTGACCACTTCCTAAATATAACACCAGTGGCACAGACACTAAGACCAACAATCAATAAGTGGGATCTCCTGAAGCTAAGAACCTTCTGTAAAGCCAGGGACACTGTGAATAGGACAAAACACCAGCCTACAGAATGGGAAAAGATTTTCACCAACCCTCCAAGTGATAGAGGACTGATCTCTAAGATATATAAAGCACTCAAGAATCTAGAATCCAAAACCTTGAATAACCCATTCAAAAAATGGGGTACAGATCTAAAAAATGATTCTCAGCAGAAGAATTACGAATGTTTCAAAGGCACCTGAGAAAGTGCTCATCATCTTTAACCATCAGCGAATTGCAAATCAAAACAGCTTTGAGATACCACCTGACACCTGGTAGATTGTCTAAGATAAAAGACACAGAGGACAGCCTATGCTGGAGAGGATGTGGAGCAAGGGGAACACTCCTCCATTGTTGGTGGAAGTATAAGCTTGTTTATCTACTTTGGAACACAATATGGCGGTTTCTCAGAAAACTGATAATCAATCTCCCCAAGGACCCTGCAATACCACTTCTTGGTGTATACCCTAAAGATGTACAATCATACTCCAAAGGCATTAGTTCAACTATGTTCATAGCAGCATTATTTGTAATAGCAAGAACCTGGAAACAACCTAGATGTCCCTCAACTGAAGAATGGATTAACAAACTATGGTACATCTACACAATGGAATACTACTCAGCAGTAAGAAAAAATGATATCCTAAAATTTAGAGGCAAGTGGATGGACTTGGAGAATGTCCTCCTGAGCGAGGTATCACAAACTCAGAAAGATAAGCAGGGGTTGCACTCACTCATTAGTGGTCTCTAAACAAACAAACAAACAAACAAGAAAAAAGCAAAGCATGCCCAAGCTGCAAACCACAATCACTGAACAGCTTGGGATCAGAAACACCCTGGACTGACTCCTTCGATCCTACTCCCCTTAGAGGAACACCTGACTCATTTTTGCAGGGGGAGGGGGAAGCTGGATCTGCAAGGAGTGGAGACTGAATTAAGCAATATTGGGTCAGTGGGACCATGGGACTGTCTGCTCCCTGCCCAGGCAGGGGAAGGTAGTTGTGGAGAAGAAAGAGTGACCTGATGTGGCAGGAGGGGGAAGGGACCTTGAGTAAGGATATACAATGATAGCCCAATAGCTTGAATAACCCAATCAAAAAATGGGGTTCAGATCTAAAAAGGGAATTCTCAGCAGAAGAATTATGAATGTCTGAAAGGCACTTGAAAAAGTGATCATCATCTTTAGCCATCAGAGAAATGCAAATCAAAACAACTTTGAGATATCATCTGACACCTGTTAGATTGTCTAAGATAAAAGACACAGAGGACAGCTTATGCTAGAGAGGATGCGGAGCAAGGGGAACACATCTCCATTGTTGGTGGGAGTGTAAGCTTGTTCAGCCACTTTGGAATGCAGTATGTCGGTTTCTCAGAAAATTGAGAATCAATCTCCCGAAGGCCCCAGCAATATCACTTCTGAGTGTGTACCCTAAAGATGCACAATCACACTCCAAAGGCATTAGCTCAACTATGTTCATAGCAGGGTGATTTGTAATAGCAAGAACCTGGAAACAACCTAGATGTCCCTCAACTGAAGAATGGATTAACAAACTGTGGTACATCTACATAATGGAGTACTCCTCAGCAGTTAGAAAAAATGATATCCTAAAATTTGCAGGCAAATTGATGGATTTGGAGAATATCCTCTTGAGCTAGGTATCACAAACTTAGAAAGATAAGCAGGGGATATACTCACTTATTACTAGACTCTAAACAACAAAGAAACACCCAAGGTGATACTGAACTTTTAATGTGTCCTAGCTGTAACTGTTCTTGGACTAAAGCTCTAGCTGCCTGCAACTTTTCAAGGGTAAGGGGCCACTGGGGGATCCACACAGGCTCTAATGTCTTCCAAGTTATAGGAATTCCTTCCCCAGCAGCCCCTAGGAAAAACCCAACCCCTGCCTTGGTACTCTGGGTTGAGGCTCAATAGGATTCTTTCTGCCTTGCAGATGTTTTCCTAGGCCAAAATTTGGATGAAATCCCATATTTTTCATCATATGTTGTGATGCTGGTGAATATTCATTAGAAAGTTGAAAACCCATGTCCTTAAGTAAGTCTCTGCCCCACAAGGAGACAGGTAAATCTAAGACATATGGCTGGATATGTCCAGAATGGCCTTCATCACTCCTCCAAGGGAGTAGCCTAGCACTGACTGCTGGAGCATCTGTATATCCCAAGCCTCTTTTAGCTGAATATTAATGCCTTTTTGTACATCCAGGGCTTGTGCCACACTGGCAGAAAAATTATTGTCCTGGCTATACCAGAGACTAAAGGCCAGAACACAGCCTTTTAGAAAACATTGGCAGTATCTCAAGTATATAAGAAACATAAACTGCCGCAGCATAACTCTGCAATCTCACTTCTTGGAATTTAGCCAAGAGAAATAAAAATATGTACTCCCCTATTACAGGTTTGTGAACAAAAACATTCATACTCTTTTAAGGCTTAACTTAAAGACACCATTAGCATTTCACCTGTATCAGGCCTGTCCTCTCAGGCCAAGAAGTATAAAAAATGCAATACATTAACACTGTCCAATTTAGATACTGTTCTGGACTCAAGCATGCTCATTTGAGCCCACTCCAATCACTGGGTAAGCTAAGCATAACTCTGTTCTGACTGCCTTCCATGCCCCGGGGCAGAAAGCACACCCTAAACCGCCACTCCCACCTTCTTCAGGGAGAGGGAGCTGAAGGCACAGCTTGACATGCTGGGGACGTGCAGCACTCTCCTCTATCTGGATCCTCCTTCTTCTTCCGGACCGATCTAACTAGCTCCTCCTCCTCTTCTGAGCTCTGTCCTAGTGGATCTGAGATATCAAGAGCCTCCAAGTCAGGATAAAGTCCTCCCTTTCTCCTCGAGATATCAAAGGTTTCTAAGTCAGGATAAAGCCCTCCCCTTCTCCTTGAGATATCGAGGGTCTCTGCATTAGGATGAAGTTCTCTTATTCTCTTCCCTTGCTCGTCCCTCAAGCTTCCTGTTTCTCCAGAACGTTCCTCCTTCAACTTATCTAAAGCTGCTTGTCCTTCCTCCAGTGCTGCAACGCATCTCTGATCTTCTAGGCACCCCCTAATCAACTTCCAGATAGGCCTTACTCCCGCCTTAAGTGTTCCCTGCTCATAGGCAGAATCTATGTCCCTTCCTAATTTCTCCCATGAAGCAACTGTAAGGTTGCCAGACATTGCAAACCATGGTGCAACTGAATCACATTCCTGTAAAAACTTTCCAAAATACTTGCCTTGATTTTAAGATCCTTAGAATGTAGCAGCTCATGCAGAGCCAAAAAAATTGGATGTGAGGATGAAGACCCCATCCTTATATGACTTTTACTGCTTATTTTTTAAATCTTTTTCTGAGCTTTTCCCAAAGAGCCTCAGCCTTGCTATTGCTGTTACTTTCACTTTAAGCTCAAGTTTGCAATAATTGTCACTGTCACTTTAAACCAAAATTTGCAATTACTGTTACTTTCACTTTGAGCCAAAACTGCTAAAACTTTTATCTTGAGTTCAATGTTACTGTGTGTCCACAGTATCAAGAGATTACACCCATTCGTAAATGAGTTCCCTCTTCTCTGCCTTTATCTACAGGTCGGAGCTACCCCGCTAGCGCCAAGAGGTTTCACCCACTCCTTGGTGAGTTCCCCCTTCTCCACCTTATCTTTATATGCCGGAGCTACCTCGCTCTAATCGCGGATCCCACTTTACCTGGGACTTACCGGTGCACCACCCCCAACACCCCGACTGCAGAGAGTTCTGAATCCTGTCGTTCATTGGCACGAGTGTAGTTCTTATCTGCCAGGGTCTCACTCTTATCAGCTTCCCCGTACGGGCCATCACTTGTCTCGCGCAACCTCGCCAGCAAGGAAGACGCAACACCGGATCCTTCTCTTTGCAGTTTATTCGGGTCCTTTACAATCTGATTTCTTCTGACTGACTGACAAACTCACTCTCTCACTCACTCCTAACTCCTAACTACTACTACTACCACTACCCCGGGGGGAAGCCTGCTCTTAGCTAAATACCCTCAGGACATCCAGTCCAAGATAGCCACGTGGGCATCACCAATAGGCTCAGATATGCGGAAGCAAGCCAGATCCTTGAAGCCAAATATGGAGTTGTTTACCAGGGAGAGTACTCAAGGCCAGCACCATCTTATGGTGTGGCTGTACGCTGCTCTCTACAGATTATGGTGTGGCTGTATGCAGCTCTCTACATATTTCCTCCTTACAAATCCTCAGGAAAGTGTGAGGTCTAATGAACCCCTGTCTTTTATCAATATTTTGCACATCTTTTTTTCTTTTTATTATTATGAACAAAGAAGTCACACTTTCTAACCTTGTATATGCTTATTCAAGGTCCCTACCCCCTCTCACCACATCTGGTCATTCTTTCTTCTCCACAAATTCCCATCCCATCCCTGGGCAGGCTGCAGGCAGTCCCATGGTCCCACTGCCCCAATATTGCTTAGTTCACACTCCAATCCTGACAGATCCAGTTTTCTCCCTCCTCCCCCAAGAGTGAGTCGGGTGTTCCTCTAGGGGGAGTGGGATCCAAGGTGTCAGTCTAGGGTGTTTCTGATTCCAAGCTGTTCAGTGGTTGTGGTTTGCAGCTTGGGCATGCTTTGCTTTTTTCTTGTTTGTTTGTTTGTTTGTTTAGAGTCCACTAAACAGTGAGTACATCTTCTGCTTATCTTTCTGAGGATGTGATACCTCCCTCAAGAGGGTATTCTTCAAATCCATCCATTTGCCTGCAAATTTTAGGATATCATTTTTTCTTACTGCAGAATAATATTCCATTGTGTAGATATACCACAGTTTCTTAATCCATTCTTCAGTTGAGGGACATCTAGGCTTTTTCCAGGTTCTTGATATTACAAATAATGCTGCTATGAACATAGTTGAGCTAATGCCTTTGGAGTGTGACTGTGCTTCTTTAGGATATACACACAGAAGTGGAGTTGCTGGGTCCTTGGGAAGATTGATTCTCAGTTTTTTGAGAAACTGCCATACTGCATTTCAAAGTGGCTGAACAAGCTTACACTCCCACCAACAATGGAGACGTGTTCCCCTTACTCAGCATCCTCTCAAACATAGGCTATCATCTGTGCCTTTTATCTTAACCAATCGAACAGGTGTTAAGTGGTATCTCAAAGTTGTTTTGATTTGCATTTCTCTGATGGCTAAAGATGATGAGCACTTTTTCAGGTGACTTTCAGCCATTCGTAATTCTTCTACTGAGAATTCCCTTTTTAGATCTGAACACCATTTTTTGATTGGGTTATTCAAGTTTTTTGGTTCTAGATTCTTGAGCTCTTTATATATCTTAGAGATCAGCCCTCTATCACTTGTAGGGTTGGTGAAAATCTTTTCCCATTCTGTAGGCTGTCATTTTTTCCTATTCACAGTGTCCTTGGCTTTACAGAAGGTTCTTAGCTTCAGGAGATCCCACTTATTGACTGTTGGTCTTAGTGTCTGTGCCACTGGTGTTATATTTAGGAAGTGGTCGCCTGTGCCAATTTGTAGAAGTATATTTCCCACTTTTTTTCTATCAAGTTTAAAGTGGCTGGGTTTATGTTGAGGTCTTTGATCCAATTGGATTTGAGTTTTGTGCAGGATGACAGGCTCGGATCTATTTGCATTTTTCTACACACCCCATCCAGCTATGCCAACACCATTTGTTAAATATACTATCTTTTTTCCATTGAATGTTTTGGGCCTCTTTGTCAAAGATCAGGTGTTCAGAGGTTTTTGGGTTAATGTCTGGATCCTCAATTCTATTCCATTGATCCACAAATCTGTTTTTATGCCAGTACCAGGCTGGTTTTTTTTTTATTTTTGTCTTCTTTATAATTTTTTTTCTTCTTTATTTTGTATTTATCAAAAAAAACAGTAAAAAGAATTTAAAAAAAATGCTGAAGAGTTAACAATAACTGTACAGAGGATAATAATCAAGGGTGGAAATTCAAATAAGATTACTACACATATATTTTCTTTGTGTTCAGCTTTCCCTCTGAATTTTTTTTCCATCCCTGTATATCCTTATTGAAGGTCTCTTCTCCCTCCCACCACATCTTTCTGGGTGTATACCCTAAAGAGGCACATTCACACCAGGCTGTTTTTATTACTGTAGCTCTATAGTACAACTTAAAGTCAGGGATGATGATACCTCCTGAGGTTCTTTTGTTGAGTAAAATTGTTTTGGCAATCCTTGCTTTCCTGTTATTCCAAATGAAATTGAGTATTGTTCTTTCAAGGTCCAAAAAATATTGTGTTGGGATTTTGATGGGCAGTGCATTGAATCTGTAGATTGCTTTTGGTAGAATTGCCATTTTTACTATGTTGATCCTATCTATCCAGGAATATGGGAGAGTTTTCCATTTTCTGATAGCCTCTTCAATTTCTTTCTTCAGTGATTTAAAGTTTTTGTCAAATAGTTCCGTTACTTCTTTGGTTATAGTTACTCCAAGTTCTTTAATACTATTTGCTGATATAATGAAGGGTTATGTTTCCCTTATTTATTTTTCAGCTCTTCTATCTTTAGTGTATAGAAGGGCTACTGCTTTCTTTGAGTTAATCTTGTATCCTGCTACATGGCTTAAGGTGTTTATTAGCCGTAGCCATTCCTTAGAAGAATTTTGTGGGTCACTTATATATACAATCATATCATCTGCAAATAGAGATAGCTTCACTTCTTCTTTTACAATTTGTATCCCCTTAATCTCCTTTTGTTCTCTTATTCTTTAGCTAAAACTTTGAGAACTATATTGAATAGATAAGGGGAGAGAGGATATCCTTGTCTACTTCCTGATTGAGGAGTAATGGTAGTAATTCTTCTTTGAATGTCTGATAGAATTCGGCGCTGTAACAATCTGGACCAGGGCATTTATTTTTGGGGAGGCTTTTAATGACAGTTTCAATTTCTTTAAGGGTTATAGGCCTGTTTAGGTAGTTAATCTGATCTTCATTTAATTTTGGTAGTTGGTACCTGTCCAGAAAGCTGTCCATTTCATCGAGGTTTTCCATTTTTGTGGAATACCGATTTTCATAGTATGATCTGATAATTCTCTGGATTTCCTGGGTGTCTGTTGTTATGTCCCCCTTTTCATTTCTTATTTTGTTGATTTGAACACTCTCTCTCTGTTTTTTGATAAGTTTGGGTAATGGCTTATCTATCTTGTTGACTTTCTCAAAGAACCAACTCTTAGATTCATTGATTCTTTGTATTGTTCTTTTTGTTTCAATTTTATTGATTTCAGCTCTAAGTTTGATTATTTCTTGCCATCTACTTCTTCTAGGTGAGTTTGCTTTTAATTGTTCTAAGGCTTTAAGCTGAGCTCTTAGGTCTCTAGTGTGAGATTTCTCTTGTTTTTCATGTAGGTATCTAGCTCTAAGAATTTTCCTCTTCAGACTGCTTTCATTGTGTCCCCCAAGTTTGGATATGTTGTGGATTCATTTTCATTAAATTCTAGGAAGATTTTGATTTCTTTCTTAATTTCTTCCTTGACCCAGAAATGGTTCAGCTGAGTGATATTTAGTTTCCATGAGTTTGTAGGCTTTCTTTGATTTTTGATGTTGTTGAACTCTAACTTTAGGCCCTGGTGGTTCAATATGTTACAAGGGATTATTTTTATTTTTTTGCATCTATTGATATTTGCTTTATGACCAATTATGTAGTCAATTTTGGAGAAAGTTTCATGAGGAGCTGAGAAATATGTATATTCCTTTGCATTTGGGTCGAAGCTTCTATAGATATCTATTAAATCCATTTGCATCATAATCTCTTTTAGACTCCTTATTTCTCTGTTGTGTCTCTCTCTGGTTGACCTATCTAGGGTTGAAATTGGGGTACTGAAGTCTCCCACTATTAGGGTGTAAGAATTGATGTGGGATTCAAACTTTAGCAGTGTATCTTTTATGTAGGTAGGTGCCTGTATATTAGGGACATAAATATTCAGCATTGAAATTTCCTCTTGACCAATTTTTCCTGTGATGAATATGTAATGACCATCTTGGTCCCTTTTAATTGCTTTTAGCTAAAGTCTATTTTGTTAGAATTTAGGGTGGCAACCCCCGCTTGTTTCTTAGGATCATTTGACTGGAAAATCTTTTTCCAATCCATTACTCTAAGCCTGTGTCTGTCTTTGTGGTTGAGGTGTGTTTCTTGTAGGCAACAGAAGGATGGCTTCTGTTGTTGTATCCATCTTGTTAGTGTGTGACTTTTTATAGGAGAGTTGAGTCCATTGATATTAAGGGATATTAGTGACCACTGTTTGATATTTCCTGCCATTTTTTGGTGGTAACTTGTTTGTTTTTTCTTTCTCTATTGTATTCTTCTGTGGAATTTTGATTGTTTGTGGTTTCATAGGTGCATCTGGGGTCCTTAGGTTGGAGTTTTCCCTCTAATACTCTCTGTAGTGCTGGATTGGTAGATAGATATTCTTTCAGTCTTACTTGTCATGAAATATCTTGTTTACTCCATCTATGGTGATTGATAATTTTGCAAGGTATAGTATTCTAGTGTGGCAGCCATGCTCTTTTAGTGTCTGTATAACTTCTGACCAAGCCCTTCTAGCTTTCATCGTTTCCATTGAATAGTCAGTAATTATTGTGATGGGTCTGCCTTTATATGTAAGTTGGCCCTTTTCTTTAGCAACTCTTATAATATTTTCTTTGTTCTTTATGTTTTGTGGCTTGATTATAATGCAGCACACTGACTCTCTTTGGCGGTCATATCTATTTGGTGTTCTGTAAGCTTCTTGTATCTTTATAAGCATTTCCTTCTTCAGGTTAGGGAAATTTTCTTCTAAGATTTTATTGAAAACATTATCTGTGCCTTTGAGCTGGTATTCTTCTCCTTCTTCTATTCCTATTATTCTCAAGTTAGGTCTTTTCATAGTGTCCCAGATTTCCTGAACATTTTGAGTTATGGCTTTTTTGGTTTTAGTATTTTCTTTGACCGATATATCTATTTGAGTTACTGAGTCTTCCACTTCAGAGATTTTATCTTCCATTTCTGGAACTCTGCAGGTTATGCTTCTATCTGTGGTTCCAGCTTTTTTCTTCAGGTTTTCTATTTCCATTTTTACCTCATTTTGTGCCTTTTTTATTGCTTCTATTTCAGTTTTTCTTTCCTGGCATGTTTCTTTCATAGATTTGTTCATCTCTTCCTATTTTTTGTTTGTTTTTTCTTCTATTTCTTTAAGGCATTTTTTCATATCTTCTTTGAGAGCTTCAATGATTATCATAAAGGAATTTTTGCTGCTGCTTCCTTCTGTTTCCGCTTCTTTGCTCAGTTCAGGGTTTGTAGTTGTAGGACTGCCACTTTCTTCTGGAGTTGTCTTGTTGTTCTTTATATTATTATATGTATTTTTCCACTGGTGTCTCTCCATGGCTTCAGTGGTACACGATTAGGTATCTCCTAGTCAGTTGTGGCATACGGGTTTGTGTGTCTCCTGTCACCTCTGAATAAAAGGTCTGCTCAATCTCTACCTCCTCTCTGGGCAGGGGACTGAATTTCAAGTCTTCAGTCCTTCTCTGATTGATCAGTTGGAGGAAGGTGGCTGTGCAAATTTCCTCAGCAGCAGCTGGGGGGATGCTGGCAGACTGAGGTTATCTCTGTCTGCTACAGAGTGTGTGGGGACAAGCTCCACAGACAGCCCCTGGTCCTGGACGCAGATCTTCTATAGGTAATGATAGATTCTGAAAGTTCAAGAGTGAAATGTCCTTGTTATTCTATAATACTGTTCCACTTTTTTAAAAAACTCTTACAGTATTTTTATACCTGCTGGTGAGGTTTCTGATGAGAGTACTGTTAAGCATTATGCAGAGATCACTCATGCTACATTATAGAAAAAAATTGTTTTCATTCTGTTCACATTCTGAGAGCTTATAAAGACTGACCTAAAATGTGATAAAATAGTTTGTTTAGTGGAAATTTCAAGACACTCTAATTTTTAGGCCACACTCTCTTTTTCATTCAGTCCTATACTGAGAGAGCACAAATACAAGCAGAATATGAAGTGTGAAGTGTAAGTAGAAAAGGTATTGAGAATGTTCAAACTTGGGGTAGTAATAAAGGGTTTATCTTGAGGGTGAGGTGTCATTTAGTGAAATCTCCAAATTGACAAATATACATACATAAAAGGAGAGTACCTGGATTGAAAATATCACTGAAGAGTAAGTCTGAGGCCTTTGAAACTCAGACCCCTATCCAGAGTGGAGTCAGAGGTGAGCAGATTCCAGTTCCTGGACCACCTGTCGGGAGAATCCCTCTCCAGGATTGGGATCACACCAAAGGTTCTGATATCAGATTCTTGCCAGCAGACAGGTCCTAGGCTTTAGCTGTGAATGGCCTCCTTCAGCAATCCCTAAAAGAAGGCACCCTGCATGGCCAGGCCCCACCTTTTCCCATTCTGTAGGCTGTGTTGTTTTGTCTTATTGACTGTGCCTTTGCCTTACAGAAGCTTCTCAGTTTCAGGAGGTCCCACTTATTGATTGTTGTTCTTAGTGTCTCCCCAACTGGTGTTACATTTAGGAAGTGGTCACCAGTGCCAATGTGTTGAAGGGTGTTTCCCACTTTCTTTTTAATCAAGTTCAGCGTAGCTGGGTTTTATGTTGAGGTCTTTGATGCACTTGGATTTAAGGTTTGTGGAAGGTGATAGGTTTGGATCTATTTGTATTTTTCTACACACTATCAACCAGCTATGCCAACATCATTTGTTGAAGATACTATCTTTTTTCCATTGAGTATTTTTGGTCTCTTTGTCAAAAATCAAGTGTTCATAGGTGTGTGGGAGAATGTCTGGGCTTTCAATTCAATTCTATTGATCCACAAGTCAGTTTTTATGCCACTACCAGGCTGTTTTTAATACTGTGTCTCTATAGTATATTTTATGTCAGTGATGGGGATGCCTCCTGAGGTTCTTTTGTTAAGCAAAACTGTTTTGACAGTCCTGGTTTTCTTCTTATTCCAAATGAAATTGAGTATTGTTCTTTCAAGGTCTATAAATAATTGTGTTGGAATTTTAATGAGAATTGCATGGAATCTGTAGTTTGCTTTTGATAGAATTGCCATTTTCATTCTGCTGATCCTACCTATTCAGGAACATGAGAGATCTTTCCATTTTCTTATATCCACTTCATTTTCTTCCTTCACAATTCTAAAGTTTTTGTCAAATAGAGCTGATACTTCTTTGGTTATAATTACTCCAAGGTATTTAATGCTATTTGCAGCTATTTTAAAAGGTGATGTTTCCCTTATTTCTTTTTCAGCTCTTTTATCTTTATTGCATAAGAGGGCTACTGATTTTTTTGAGTTAATCTTCTGTCTTGCTACATTGCTGAAGGTGTTTATCTGCTGTAGAAGTTACCTGGTAGAATTTTGCGGGTCACTTATGTATACAATCATGTCATCTGCAAATTGAGATATTTTGACCTTTTCCTTTCCAATTTAATCCCCTTAATCTCCTTTCGTTATGTTATTGCTTATTAGCAAAACTTCAAGAAATATGTTGGATTGATAAGAGGAGAGATGACATTCTTGTGTAGTTTCTGATTTTAGTGGGATTGCTATGAGTTTTTCTCCATTTAGTTTGATGTTGGCTGTCAGCTCCTTGTAAATTACCTTTATTATATGTAGTTTTTTTTCCCCTGTATTCTTGATCTCTCCAGGACTTTTATCATGAAGGCATGTTGGACTTTGTTGAAGACTTTTTCAGCATCTAAGGAAATGATCATGTGTTTTTTTTCCCTTCAGTTTGTTTATATGATGGATGACATTCATGGTTTTTCATATGTTGAACCATCCTTGCCTTTCTGGAACCAAGCCTACTTGATAATGGTGAATAACTTTTTTTGTGTGTGTGTCTTTTTAAGTAATATGAATAAAGTCATATTTTCTATCTGTGTATATGTCCTTGTTCAAGGTCCCTTCTCCCTCCCACCCCATCCAGTCACATTCTCTTTTCCACATCTCCCCATTTCTCCCCAGCAAGGGCATGAGGTCCGAAGGTCCCAATATCCCAATGTCCCAATATGGCTTAGTTCAGCATCCACTCCTGGCAGATCCTGTTTCCTCCTTCCAACATCATGGCTGAGTCAGGTGTTCCTCTGGAGGAAGTGGAATTCAAGGTGCTGGTCCAAGGTGTTTCAGATCCCAAGCTGTTCAGTGTTTGTGGTTGCAGCTTGGACATGCTTTTCTTTTGGCTTTTTTGTTTAGAATCCACTAATGAGTGAGTAATCCCCTGCTTATCTTTCTGGGTTTGTGATACCTTGTTCAGGAGGATATTCTCCAAATGCATCCATTTGCCTGCAAATTTAAGGATATCATTTTTTCTTACTGCTGAGTAAGAATGTACCACAGTTTGTTTAACCATTTTTCAGTTGAGGCACATCTAGGTTGTTTCCAGGTTCATGCTATTTTGATTAATGCTGCTATGAACATAGCTAAGCTAATGCCTTTGGAATGCGAATATGCATCTTTAAGATATATGCTCAGTTGTGGTATTGCTGGATTCTCAATTTTCTGAGAAACCACCATACTGCATTCCGAAGTGGCTGAACAATCTCACACTCCCACCAACAATGAAGGAGTGTTCCCCTTGCTCTGCAACCTCTCCAGCATACGCTGTCATCTGTGTTTTTATCTTAGCCAATCTGAGAGGTAGAAGGTGGTATCTCAAAGTTGTTTTGATTTGCATTTCTCTGATGGATAAAGAAGTTGTGCACTTTTTCAAGTGCCTTTCAGCCATTTGTCATTCTGCTGAGAAATCCCTTTTTAGATCTGAACCCCATTTTTTGATTCAAGGTTTTGGGCTCTAGATTCTTGAGTTCTTTATATATCTTAGAGATCAGTCCTCTGTCACTTGTAGGGCTGGTGAAAATCTTTTCCAGTTCTATAGCCTGTCATTTTGCCCTATTGACAGTGTCCTTGGCTTTACAGAAGCTTCTCAGTTTCATGAGGTCCCATGTATTGATTGTTGTTCTTAGTGTCTGTTCCACTGGTATTGTATTTAGGAAGTGGTCACCTGTGCCAATTGGTTGGAAAGTATTTCCCACTTTCTTTTCTATCAAGTTCAGAGTAGCTGGGTTTATGTTGAGATCTTTGATCCACTTGCATTTGAGCTTTGTGCAGGGTGACAAGCTCGGATCTATATGAATTTTTCTACACACTACCAACCAGCTATGCCAATACTGTTTGTTATAGATACTATCCTTTTTATATTGAGTATTTTGAGCCTCTTTACCGCAGATCAGATGCTCATATGTTTTTGGATTAATGCCTGGATCCTCAATTCGATTCCATTGATCCACAAGTCGGTGTTTATGCCAGTACCAGGCTTCTTTTATTACTGTAGCTCGATAGCATAGCTTGAAGTCAGTGATGTTGGTGCCTTCTGAGGTTCCTTTGTTGAGCAAAATTGTTTCAGCAATCCTGGCTTTCCTGTTATTCCAGATGAAACTGAGTATTGTTCTTTCAAGGTCCAAAAAATATTGTGTAGTCATTTTGATGGGCAATGCATTGAATCTGTAGATTGCTTTTGGAAGAATTGCCATTTTTACTATGTTGATCCTACCTTTCCAGGAATATGGGAAATCTTTTTATTTTCTGATATCCTCTTCAATTTCTTTCTTCAGTGACTTAAAATTTTTGTCAAATAGGGTTACTTCTTTGGTTAGAGTTACTCCAAGGTATTTAATGCTATTTGCAGCTATTATAAATGTTGTTGTTTCCTTTATTTCTTTTTTTTTTGCCTCCTTATCTTTAGTGTATAGTGGGTTACCATTTCTTTGAGTTAATCTTGTATCTTGCTACATTGCTGAAGGTGTTTATCAGCTGTAGGAGTTTCCTGGTAGAATTCTGTGGGTCACTTATGTATACAATCATATTATCTGCAAATGTAAATAGATTCACTTTTTCTTTCCAATTTGTATCTCCTTAATCTCCTTTTGTTCTCTTATTGCTTTAGCTAAAACTTGGAGAACTATATTGAAAAGGTAAGGGGAGAGAGGACATGCTTGTCTAGTTCCTGATTTTAGTGGGATTGCTTTGAGTTTTTCTCCATTAAGTTTGATGTTCTCTGTTGGCTGTTGGCTTCTTGTAAATTGCTGTTTTAAATATGTTGTTTTCTTCAGTTTGCCAGAATTTTGCTGAGAATTTTTGCATCAATGAAGTACTACTCAGCATTAAGAAAAAATGATATTCTAAAATGTAAAGGCAAATGGATGGGTATGGAGAATATCCTCCTGTGGGAGGTATCACAATCTCAGAAAGAGAAGCAGGGAATGTATTCACTCATTAGTGGCCTTTTAGAAAAAATAAAGAGAGATATGCCATTGTACACAAGACCAATGCTAGAACATAGCTAAATGACACAATGCCTCTCTTTTACATTGATGGCTTCTGGCAGGACTGTGTGTGAGGATTGACATATTTTTTTAAGGGTCTGGCCACAGGGAGTTTAATTATGGTCTAGTCAGTAAATGAGCAGAATGAACGGGCGGTTTTGTAAATGGGGAGATCATAAGAGTGGGCATGATTCTGAGAGGTCTGATACCTGAGTTTGATGAAATGCATGATATAAAATCAGTAAATAATAGATAAATAAATATATATAAAGAAAAAAGAAATACTATGATTCATATCACAGTTTTACTGGCTTTGTAACTTTTAAAGGCTCTGTTTATTTTTTAAGTTTTATGGAATCATATGATATGTACTTGTCTTAGTTTCTTTTAGTTATAGTAGAATTCAATAGTAAGTTCATATTTTCTTGTGTTTGCTTCTATTATTGCTGTTTTTTTATTTTTAGTATGGAGTATTTTATTAGTATTTAAGCAGGTTACAAAGTATACATTTGTTAAAAATCATTCATTGAATTTAGGTTTAATTTTGCCATCTAAAGGCTCACCAGTTTTTTCAGATTCTTCAATTTATTGAAACTAATTTATAATGTATGTCCTTATGATTTTCTGGAATTTCATTCATATCTGTTATAATATTTGCCTTTCAATTTCTAGTTTTGTTGAAGTAGGTCTTCCTTTTTTTGTTTAATTTGGTTAAGAATCTGCCAATTGTGTTTACTCCTTAAATATTAAAAGTTAATTAATTAATTATATGCAAAAAGAAAACCAACACATGTCAATCACAATATGCGTGCTTATGGGTCTCATCCAACATGTTCCTAGTAGATTATAATTTCAAAATGAATGTAAGATCAGTTACTGTGATTCTTAATGAAAGTATAGCATGCTTTAAAAGAATAGAAACTAGAGCTTAAAGTCCTAAATAACCCATTTAAAAAATGAGATTCAGAACTATAAAGGGAATTTTCAGGAAAAGAATCACAATTGGCTGAAAGGCACTTGAAAAAGTGCTTAACATCTTTCTCCATCAGAGAAATGCAGATCTAAACAACTTTGAGATACCACCTTATACTTGTCAGAATGGCTAAGATTAAAATGACATCCTATGCTGGTAAGGATGTGGAGCAAGGGGAACTCTCCTCCATTGTTGGTAGAAGTGTAAACCTGTTCAGCCTCTCTGGAATGCAATATGGCAGTTTCTCAGAAAACTGGGAATCAATCTCCCCAAAGATCCAGAAATACCATTATTGGGCATATACCCTAAAGATACACATTTGCACCACAAAAGCATTAGTTCATTTATGTTCATAGCAGCATTATTCATAATAGCAAGAACCTGAAAACAACCTAGATGCCCTTCAACTGAACAAGGTGTGGTACATATCTACACAATGGAGTACTACTCAGCAGTAAGAAAAAAATGATATCCTAAAATTTGCAGGCAAATGGATGTATGTGGAGAATATCCCGCTGAGGGAGGTATCTCAAACCCAAAAAGATAAACAGGGGATGCATTCAGTCATTAGTGGACTTTAAACAAAAAGCCAAAAACATACAAGCTGCAAACCACAACCACTGAACAGCTTGGGATATGAGACACCTTGGACTGACACCTTGGATCCCATTTTCTCCAGAGGAACACCTCACTAAGTCTTGATGTTAAGAGTAGTAAATAGGACTTTCCTGGAGTAGATGCTGAACTAATTCACCTCAGGATCTCTTGCCCTTTTTGGGGAAGGGATGGGGGATGAGAAAAAGAGAGTCTGACTAGGAGGAGGGGTCAGGAGGGGGAAGGGAGTTTGAACAAGCACATACATGGATAAAAATTTAGACTTTATTCTATAAAAATAAAATAAAAGAAAAAACTATCCTGCTGCTAAAGGCTAAGGTGGAGTGAGCAGCAGGCAGCAGTGGATCTCTACTTGATAGCGTGAACCCTAAGATTCCACAGAGTTGTTGTGGTAAAATGTTTCACAATATTTAATACTGTTTCCAAAAATTTGGAAGGTAAATGTAGTCCTGGCACTTCTCCATCTTGAAAAGCTACCAAGTAGGGTGGACTCAGTGCTAACATTTTAAAACATCTTCTGGTTAGAAAACAATTAGGGATTCTCAATAAAGCAGATTTAGACTCACAAAACCTCTAAATTACTTACAATGCATGTAAAACATACTTAGGTTTCAGAGAGAAAAGAAAGAGGGTAGTGAAAGTCACTAAAAAAGAAAAATAGAGTATAAGAATATAATAGGCTATATAGAGATGAAAAATACACAGAGTATTGATTATGGTTTTTATTGCTTCTTTTAATTTTTTTAATCTTAATGAGCTAATAGCAGAAAGACAATTGATTGCATAGGCTGCTAAGTTAAACAAACATATATATTTAAAAGATATCTTGACTTTGAAATCTGTTCATAAGTATATGTTGCTTTGGAAAAGAATTTCTGTTTTTATTTCCATAAAAGATCAAAACCTGTGGATTGTTTCCAGACAAATATGGTTTCATATGCCTGTAAATTCTCTGATGGAAAGATTAGCTTCCAGGATGCCAATTAAGATGATCCATCCAGGTTTAGGACCCTCATAAGATTGCCAGTGCCCCTTAATCAACAGGAAGTAATAAAAAAGAGAGCTACACCCAAATTCCCAAAATATTGTTTATTAATGTTTGTTTTAATTATGAATGGTTAGTGGTCATAGTCAATCTCTTTCCAAAAAAAGGGAGGAGAATATGATACAAGAATGATTCAAAAACAGATGGATTTTGGTTTATTGATACAAATTTAAGGTCAATTTTGTTATGCTGTATGTACTTTTATACTCTTGTTTAAGATATGATATATAACTCAATTAAAATTGTAATATGTAATTAAGAAATACAGATTAACAGTCATATATGGTAACCAAACTTATAGTCATGTTAGTTAGTTTTTTTGTAGGTATACAAAGATAGATTCCAATTGATATGTAGTCTTCAAAAGCTTCAAAGACCACAGAATATGGCATTTAAAATACTTTAAGAACTTAGACTTTTCTGGAAAGTGAGATAGGTCTGCTTCTGGCAGCACCAATGTATTTCAGGAAAATGATGGGCATTGAAGAAACTTCATGTGGAATTTACTTTGTGGCAACAGTTAGCCACTGGACAAGAAACTGTTCTTGTATTGACTGTTTGACAGTATGCTGTATAAACTGGACAAGGAGGTTCTATAGGAAAGTGAACTCTGAACTTTGGCAGAACAAGCCAAGATGGTTCTTCAGGTTCCTGATTTTCAGAGAAAACTGCCAGCCATCTTTCAGGACACAAGGAGAAGTGACTGATGGACTGTGACAGATTTTCTGCATCACTGAAAGGTATGCCAGAGACTTTGGGCCTATAGGCTTAAGATGGATGCCCCAACATTACAAAGGAACTTTGGGTGGCTGTCCAGGCAGACAGGTGTCATCTCTGTCATTTTCTAGACTTTGGAAGTTGCTTGCACTTCCTGTTCATTTGGGTAATATTATATCCTTCTGTGGTCTTTGATGTGGTTGAAGGTTTAAGAACTATAGGTATAGTTTTTCTTAGTTATTTTAAAAGGTATATATGAAACTTTAGACTCACAAGGATAAGGTAGATAATGGAATAATCTCTTTAATTTTGTGAATACAAATAGACTGGATATTGTGACTGTAATTTTTGCTTGATAGCTGTTCTGTTGTATGTAATTTTGCTATATGGAAATTGAAACCTTCTTTTTTGATTAGACAGAAAAGAGGAAGTGTGGTGAAAATGTTCTCTGTGTACTGTAGTAAAGTAAATGATTTGGCCTAAGTGCAGCACCATAGAAGTGGGTGGAGAATCAGAGGACAGACAAGCAGAAGGAGGGTGGAGTTAGCCAGTCTCCATCCGACCCCCGAAGAAGAAACATGTAATGAATCCAGATGAGCTGTGGACCAGGCCATGTGGCAGATAGATTGAAAGAAATGGGTTGAATTAATATGAAAGAGCTAGCTAGTAATGTGCATGATACATGGGCGAAACAGTATGAAGTTAATATAAGTGTCTGATTAATTTCTTTGGGGGGTCAAAAGCTACCAAGGGCCAGGTCCAAGGCTCCAGGCCCAAATGGGTCTGGGAAACCTTCTACAACACAACCTAGATGCCCCTCAACTGAATAATGGATTAAAAAACTGTGGTACATCTACACAAAGGAGTACTACTCAGCAGTAAGAAAAAATGAGATTTTAAAATTTGCAGGCAAATCGATGGATTTGGAAAATATCCTCCTGAGTGAGGTATCACAAACCCAGAAAGATAAGCAGGGGATGTACTCACTCATTACTGTATTATAAACAAAAAAGCAAAAAGCAAAGCATGTCCAAGCTGCAAGCCACAACCACTGAACAGCTTAAAATCTGAAACTTCCTGGATTTGCACCTGGATGCCACTCCCTCTAGAGGAACACCTGACTCAGTTTTGATGTTTGGGTGATGAAAGTGGATCTGCCAGGAATGGATGCTGAACTAAGCCACATTGGGACTTTGGGACTTCCTGCCCTTCCTGGGGAATAGATTGGGAGATGTGGAGAATAGAGAGTGTCTTCAGGGGGTGGGAGGGGGAAGGAACCTTGAACAAGAATATACATGGATAGAAAATGTGACTTTATTCATAATAAAAAAAACCAATGAAATGATTTGTAATGATAATTGATTAAAAAAACAAGAGAGATGCCAAGAGCATCCTAAGATGAAACAAGCCAGAATATAAATTATTTGAAAATACTATTTCTAATATTTGAATTAAATGTATATTTTAAAAAATAATATTTTCCTTGGGCTTGAGAGATGGCTCAGAGGTTAAGACCACTGACTGTTTTCCAGAGGTCCTGAGTTCAATTCCCAGCAACCACATGGTGGCTCACAACCATGTATGATGACATCTGACACCCTGTTGTGTATACTTTTTGCATAATAATATTTGCATAAAAAATAAATATCTAAAAATAATAACAATTTTCTGGTTTATTTTTACCACATTCTGTCAAATTATAATCTGGTTCTTTACTTTGATGTTTTCTTCTCTAAATATATGAACTAAAGTTTTTCTACCTTTCTTCTGCAATATTAATACAGGAGCTGTAGATAAAAATCAACATTGCATAGTTAGTGTTATTTTCAAAACAATTTAAATTTTTTTGGAGGATTGGGGATATTGTTAGACTATGAATGTTTGTACAATAGGAGAAATTAAAAATTCAAAACAGGACAGAACAGTGCAGACACTACAGCTGGGCTCTAAGGAGCATTATGTTGTTCTTATTTTGTTATGACAGCCAAGCAATCCAATCTTGATAACCGACATACCCACTCTCACTTACATGCAGATGGTTTGATTGGCTGAAGAAAATTGTTTTTTCAATGTAATTTTTACTACTAACCACCTGTATTTTTCCATATTTATGTATAATTTGTGCTGCTAAATTATGTTGCCCTCTAGCCATAGTGGTTGAACTTTGAATTTCAAACAGATATTTCATTTGAAACTGCCATAGGACATTAGCTCTCAGCATAAAATGACTGGTAGTTTTAAGTACAGAAAAGAAGGAGGAGGAGGAAGAGGAGGAAGAGGAGGAGGAGAAGAAGTAGATGTACCTCACAAAAAATGGTGGACAGATTATTTTCTTTATTTGATAGCCATTTGAAAAACCTCAGTTTGTTGTCATTTGAATTTCTATGATGTCCTGTTATAGCTGTCACCAGAGATAATTTCTAACCCATCTCTTAGATTCTCTAACCACCAGACTGCAAATGGAGGTATGCCAGCACTACATCTGAGTAGCCAGTCTTTGCAGGACTCAATGCTTTCACTCCCTATTCTTTAGTGGTCTCCCCCTTCACTGCCTCTTGGAGAGCTACAGCATCCAAAGGAGGAAAGCAGTCCAGTATCAACAGGCTGGTCCCCCATGACCTCATGCCACACTTGCCTCAAATCTGCCCTTTAATCTCAAAGTCAAGAATAGAAAATAAAAAGGAAAACATTTCCAGAAGACAAATCTAGTCTCTGCTTCCAGTTTTCTACATGCAATCTAAGTTTTGAAGAAAACATTATATTGTCTTGCTTTATCTTCCTTCATTTTTTAGTCTCTCTAGATTTACGTAAATAATCTCAAGTGGTAATGTGATATAGATCTATATATTTGAGCACATGTGGCAGTACACAAATACATAGAGAAATATTTCAGTGTATGTATATATAGACATATCCACAAATATGTATACACACATATACATGTACAAACACAAACATATAATACTCAAAATATATTAAGTATGTCTTCATCTTTGATTTTGATAAGTGAATAGCTATATTTAGCTTCTTCCCTGAAAGCCAACTTTTTGTACCATAATGAGTCTAATATGACAGAAGTGTATAACAGACATTTAATCTAGTCTAATATTTGAGGGTAGAGGAATGGTTCACTTTATTCTATTGACTTGAAGGTTTACAAATAACTTGCTGTGTGCTATGCTATGCATTGTATGTCATCACATCAGATTCAGAAAAATGGACATTAAATGGCTAAAGAAATTTAGAGAGTGAAATCTGTTTTGATGAATGAATCTTGATTTCAAGCATGGGAAAGCTGTGTAACAGGGAGTCAAATAGTTATGTCTTCGCATAAGGTGATAAAAAATTTCGACATAACATCTGAGGTCTTCTACCTAGTTAGAAGAGATAAACAAAGGATACTTTAACATATTTACTTTACCAAATTTACAGAGAGCCTGAAGTAGTTAGGGTAATAATGAGAACAAATTATGTGCTCTTAAAGGTTCTGGTGGAGATTCACAGAAAGTAATGGTACTCTCTTAAGCAGTCAGAGTAATGCTGGAATATCAGTAGGACTATTGGACTTGAGAATAACTAAGATGAATAACTTTTTCTTACTGTGAGAGAGCTCACACTTTGGGTTGAGAAAGAGCATAATAACAAATAATTAAAATCTAGTCATAGTCTCTCTCTCTCCTCTTTCTTCCTTCGCCATTCTTGCCTCATTTCTCATATTTTTTTTTTTTTTACTTCCCCAGCCATTTGTCAACTTAATTACTCAGTGTCCATAGAGGGCTCTAAAGGAATAACTACTACGCACTGGTTTTATTGTTATTGCCCTATCTTTGCACAGATACCTGCTCCTGATGCATCTACAACTATCCAGCATCCAGCTCATTTGCATACTCTTCTCTGATTGGTTGGTACAAATTCACCAGCCACCTAATTCACCCCTTATTCCATTTGCTCAATCCAGTGTTTTAGGATTCTTGGATTTGGCTGTGCTGTGTGTGCTCTGTCTGTTCAATAAAGTGTCTCTGGTGATCCCTTTGAGTTGTAGTTAAAAATCTGGATTAAACCTGAGTATTACTGCAGACAAAAAAAATCTAGCCATAGAGCTGACGTCTTGAAAACATTGAACACTATCTCTTTAAATTTTTTGAGAATGTCATTCTATGTTTCCAGACAGGATTTTTATGAAGACTTTTTAAAAAGTATGTAAGTTAAGAGTGGCAGATCTAGAGCAGCATCCTACAGAATGCCTTCTTTCCTCTGTAGCTTCAGTGTGTCAGGTGTCTGTCTCTTGAGTCAGCTTTTGTTTAACTCAATGCAATGCAAAGTGGACATATCTACCTTGGCCACCAATGTCAAGTTCAAAAACTTCCTTTGGAGCAGCATCTTCCTCTCAGTATTGACATTCCTATTGTTTTGTTTAGCCAGAATTCCATAAGCACACAGACTAACCTGTTTAATAATCATTTATCATATTCAATAATGTAAAAAATGGCTCTGTTTACCTTTTCCATATTCATAGTCATAGCTTTTGTTGATTTTTAAGGTAATTTTATTATCCAAATGATGACAGAGGAGCATTTGTTTTATTTTATTTGTTTATTTGTAAAATAAAGTCTTTCAGAGGATCATAAAAAGAAGAAAAAAAGAAAAGAAAATGGAAAGATCTCAAAAGTTCCTAGATAGGTAGGATCAGCATATTAAAAATGGCAATTCTATCAAAAGCAATCTACAGATTTGATGCAATTCCCATCAAAATCCCAACACCATTTTTTACTGACCATGAAAGAACAGTACTCAGTTTCATTTGGAATAATAGGAAAGCCAGGATTGCCAAAACAATTTAACTCAACAAAAGAACCTCAGAAGGCATCACTATCCCTGACTTCAGATTATGCAATAGAGCAACAATAACAAAAACAGCTTTTTAGCTATATAAAAACAGACTTGTGGATCAATAGAATTGAATTAAAAACCCAGACATTAACAACCACACACCTGTGAACACTTGATTTATGACAAAGAGGCCAAAAATATTCAATAGAAGAAAGATAGTATCTTCAATAAATGGGGTTGGCATAACTGAATGGTAGTATGTAGAAAAATGAAAATAGATCAAAATCTATCACCTTGCACAAACCTTAAATCCAAGTGCATCAACGACCTCAACATAAACCCAGCTACGCTGAACTTGATTGCAAAGAAAGTGGGAAACACCCAACGACACATTGGCACTGGTGACCACTTCTTAAATATAACACCAGTAGGGGAGACACTAAGAACAACAATCAATAAGTGGGACCTCCTGAAACTGAGAAGCTTCTGTAAGGCCAAGGCACAGTCAATAAGACAAGAAAATATAGCCTACAGAATGGGAAAAGGTGGGGCCTGTTCGTGCAAGGTCCCTTCTTTTAGGGGCTGCTGGAGGAGGCCCCTCACAGCTAAAGCCTATGGCCTGTCTGCTGACAAGAATCTGAGATCAGAATCTTGGGTGTGATCTCAATCCTGGAGAGGGATTCTCCCGACAGGCGGTCCAGGAGCTAGAATCTGCTCACCTCTGACTCCACTCTGGATAGGGGTCTGAATTTCAAAGGCCTCAGACTTACACGTCAGTGGTATTTTCAATCCAGGTACTCTCCTTTTATGTATGTATATTTGTCAATTTGGATATTTCACTAAATGACACCTCACCCTCAAGATAAACCCTTTATTACTACCCCAATTTTGAACATTCTTAATATATTTTCTTTTTTTTCTTAATACATTTTCTTTTTTAGATTTTTACAGCATTTTTATTGATATGAATTCTGTTATATCCTTAAAAATGTCATTTCTTAGTGCTTTAGTGTTTGTTGTGTCTCTAAGTGAAACATTATACCACCCTATAAAAAGTAGGATTTTTTGCATTTATAAAGCAGTGTATATGTATTCTGAACATGAAAAATTAATCTTGTGAATTTTTCTTTTTTTTCCTTCTTTATTTTGTATTTGCCAAAAAAACAGCAAAATGAATTTAAAATGTGGAAAAGTTAACAATAACTATAAAGAGGACAAGAATCACAAGCATGGCTTATCAAGGGTGGTAATGCAAATAAGATTGCTACACATATATTTACTTTGTGTTCAGCATTCCCTCTGAATTTTTTTTCCATCCCTGTATATCCTTAATAAAGGTCCCATCCCCCTCCCACCACATCTGGTCATTTATCTTTTCTGCAAATCCCCATCCCCTTCCTGGGCAGGGAGCAGACAGTCCTATGGTCCCACTGACCCAATAATGCTTGGATCAGTCTCCACTCCTGGCCAAATCCAGTTTTGTCCCACCTCCCTCGAGAGTGAGTCTGGTGTTGCTATAGTTGGAGTGGTGTTCGAAGGGTCAGTCCAGGGTGTTTATGATCCCAAGCTGTTCAGTGGTTGTGGTTTGCTGCTTGGACATGTTTGGCTTTTTTTCTTGTTTGTTTGTTTAGAGAAAACTAGTGAGTGAGTACATCCCCTGCATATCTCTCTGAGTTTGTGATACCTCGTTCAGGAGGATATTCTCCAAATCCATCCATTTGCCTGCGAATTTTAGGATATCATTTTTTCTTACTGCTGAGTAGTATTCCATTGTGTAGATGTACCACAGTTTGTTAATCCATTCTTCAGTTGAGGGACATCTAGGTTGTTTCCAGGTTCTTGCTATTACAAATAATGCTCCTATGAACATAGTTGAGCTAATACCTTTGGAGTGTGAATGTGCCTCTTTAGGGTATACACCCAGAGTGGTATTTCTGGGTCCATGGGGAGATTGATTCTCAATTTTCTGAGAAACCTCCATATTGCATTCCAAAGTGGCAGAACAAGCTTACACTCCCACCAACAATGGAGGAGTGTTCCCCTTGCTCCGCATCCTCTCCAAAATAGGCTGTCAACTGTGCCTTTTATCTTAGCCAATCTAATAGGTGTTAGGTGGTATCTCAAAGTTGTTTTGATTTGCATTTCTCTGATGGCTAAAGATGAAGAGCACTTTTTCAGGTACCTTTCAGCCATTCGTAGTTCCTCTGCTGAGAATTCTCTTTTTAGATCTGTACCACATTTTTGGATAGGGTTATTCAAGGTTTTGCGCTCTAAATTCATGAGCTCTTTATATACATTAGAGATCAGTCCTCTATCACTTGTAGGGTTGGTGAAAATCTTTTCCCATTCTGTAGGCTGGCGTTTTGTCCTATTGACAGAGTCCTTGGCTTTGCAGAAGCTTCCCAGCTTCAGGAGATCCCACTTATTGATTGTTGGTCTTAGTGCCTGTGCCACTGGTGTTATATTTAGGAAGTGGCAGCCTGTGCCAATTTGTAGAAGTGTATTTCCCACGTTCTTTTCTATCAAGTTCAAAGTGGTTGGGTTTAAGTTGAGGTCTTTGATCCACTTGGATTTGAGTTTTGTGCAGGGTGACAGGCTCAGATCTATTTGCATTTTTCTACACACTTCCATTCAGCTATGCCAACACCATTTGTTAAGTATACTATCTTTTTTCCATTGAATGTTTTGGGCCTCTTTGTCAAAGATCAGGTGTTCATAGGTTTTTGGGTTAATGTCTAGATCCTCAATTCTATTCCATTGGTCCACAAGTCTGTTTTTATGCCAGTACCAGGCTGTTTTTATTACTGTAGCTCTATAGTATAGCTTGAAATCAGGGATGGTGATACCTCTTGAGGTTCTTTTGTTGAGTAAAATTGTTTTGGCAATCCTGGCTTTCCTGTTATTCCAAAAGAAATTGAGTATTGTTCTTTCAAGGTCCAAAAAATATTGTGTTGGGATTTTGATAGGCAGTGCATTGAGTCTGCAGATTGCCTTTGGTAGAATTGCCATTTTTACTGTGTTGATCCTACCAATCCAGGAACAAGGGAGAGCTTTCCATTTTCTGATAACCTCTTCAATTTCTTTCTTCAGTGATTTTAAATTTTTGTCAAATAGGTCTGTTACTTCTTTGGTTATAGTTACTCCAAGGTATTTAATACTATTTGCAGCTATTATGAAAGGTAGTGTTTCCCTTATTTCTTTTTCAGCTCTTCTATCTTTAATGTATAGAAGGGCTACTGATTTCTTTGAGTTAATCTTGCATCCTGCTACATTGCTGAAGGTGTTTATCAGCCGTAGCAGTTCCTTGGAAGAATTTTGTGGGTCTCTTATGTATACATTCAATTATCTCCAAATAGAGATAGCTTTACTTCTTCTTTTCCAATTTGTATCCACTTAATCTCTTTTTATTCCCTTATTGCTTTAGCTAAAACTTCGAGAACTATATTGAATAGATAAGGGGAGAGAGGACATCCTTGTCTAGTTCCTGACTTCAGTGGGATTGCTTTGAGTTTTTCTCCATTAAGTTTGATACTGGCTGTCGGCTTCTAGTAAATTGCCTTAATTATATTTAGGTATTCTCCCTGTATTCCTGATATCTCCAGGGCTTTAATCATAAAGGAGTGTTGGATTTTGTCAAAGGCTTTTCCCTCATCTAAGGAAATGATCATGTGGTTTTGTTCCTTTAGTTTGTTTATATGATGGATAACATTTACAGTTTTTCGTATGTTAAACCAGCCCTGCATTTCTGGAATGAAGCCTACTTGGTCATGGTGGATGATATCTTTTATACATTGTTGTATATGGTTTGCCAAAATTTTGTTGCGAATTTTCACATCAATATTCATGATGGAAATTGGTCTATAATTCTCCTTCTTTGTTGTGTCTTTGAGTGACTTGGGTAATAGGGTGATTGTGGCCTCATAAAAGGAATTTGGCAATATTCCTTCAGTTTCTACTGTGTAAAATAGTTTGAGGAGTAATGGTAGTAATTCTTCTTTGAATGTCTGGTAGAATTTGGCACTGAAACCATCTGGACCAGGGCTTTTATTTTTGGGGTGGTTTTTAATGACAGCTTCACTTTCCTAAAGGGTTATAGGCCTGTTTCGGTAATTAATCTGATCTTCATTTAATTTTGGTAGATGGTACCTGTCCAGAAAGCTGTCCATTTCTTCCAGGTTTTCCATTTTTGTGGAATACAGATTTTCAAAATATGACCTGATAACTCTCTGTATTTCCTGGGGGTCTGTTGTTATGTCCCCCTTTTCATTTCTGATTTTGTTGATTTGGACACTCTCTCTCTGTTTTTTGATTAGTTTGGCTAAGGGCTTATCTATCTTGTTAACTTTCTCAAAGAACCAACTCTTAGATTCGTTGATTCTTTGTATTGTTCTTTTTGTTTCAATTGTATTGATTTCAGCTCTA
>PVIH01017960.1:27606-40173 GCA_004025045.1 Sigmodon hispidus | reverse complement strand
AGACAACATGGGTCTGTTCCAGGACCTCTGTGAATATAGTCAGAA
Source organism: Sigmodon hispidus (assembly GCA_004025045.1). Lineage (NCBI taxonomy): Eukaryota > Metazoa > Chordata > Mammalia > Rodentia > Cricetidae > Sigmodon > Sigmodon hispidus. The sequence continues at coordinate 40,128 of PVIH01017960.1, read as the reverse complement.
GATATAATATAAAAATAATTAAAAAAATAAATAGATTTTAATTCATTGATATAAACTTAAGGTTAATTTTATCATACTGTTTATATTTTTCTACTCTTAATTAAAATATGATGCTAATATAACTCATTTAAAATTATAATATATAATTAAAAAATACAAATTAATAGTCATCTATAATAAACAAACTTATAGTCATATTAATTAAGTTTTTATAAATATACAAAAATATATTTCAATTAAATAAATAATCTTCAAACACTTCAAAAACATACAAAATATGACATTTAAAATATTTTAATAACTTAAACTTTTCTAGACAATAAAACAATTCTGTTCCTAACAACATCAATATATTTCAAAAAAAAAATAAACATTAAAAAAACTTCATATAAAATTTACTTTATGACAACAATTAACCACCAAACAAAAAACTATTCTAATATTAACTACTTAATAATATGCTATATAAACTAAACATACAAGTTCCATAAAAAAAATAACCTCTAAATATAGACAAAACAAGCCAAAATAGTCCTTCAAGTTCCTACTTTACAAAAAACATTACCAAACATTCTTCAAAACACACAAAAAAACAACTAATAAACTATATCAAATTTCCTACATCACTAAAAAGTTTGCCAAAAACTTTAGGCCTAATAGCTAAAGATAAATGCCCCAACGTTACAAAAAAACTTTAAATAACTGTTCAGACAAATAAATATCATCTCTGTCATTTTCTAAACTTTAAAAGTTACTTACACTTCCTATTTATTTACATAATATTATATCCTTCTATAGTCTTCAATATAATTAAAAGTTTAATAATTATAAATATAATTCTTTTTAGTTTAAAAAATATATTAAATAGAAAACTTTAAACTCACAATAATAAAATAAATAATAAAATATTCTCTTTAATTTTAAAATACAAATAAACTAAATATTATAACTATAATTCTTACTTAAGAGCTATTCTATTATATATAATTTTACTATATAAGAATTAAAACCTTCCTTTTTAATTAAACAAAAAAATATAATAAAATATTCTCTATACTATATAAATAAATAACTATTTAAACCCATACAAAACACCATAAAAATAAATAAAAAATGAAAAACAACCAAATAAAAAAAAATAAAATTTACTAGTCACCATCTATCCCCCCCAAAAAAAACATATAAAAATTCAAATAAGCCACAGACTACAAGCCACATAATAAATAAATTCATAAAAATAAATTAATTTTAAAAAAAAACCTAACTAATAATATACTTAAAATATAAACCAAACAATATAAAATATATAAACATATAATTCATTTCTTTTAAAAAACAAAAGCCACAAATACACAAACCAAGTTCCAAACCAACACCACACATACGCCAAGTCATAAATCTCCAAACCCAAACAAGCCAAAAAAAACGTACTACAACAAGCACTTATTCAAGTGCCTTTCAGCCATTTGTAATTCTTCTGCTGAGAATTCCCTTTATAGTTCTGAACCCCATTTTTTGATTGGGTTATTCAAGGTTTGGGGCTCTAGTTTCTTGAATTCTTTATATATTTTATAGATCAGTCCTCTATCACTTGTAGGGTTGGTGAAAATTTTTTCCCATTCTGTAGGCTGTCGTTTTGTCCTATTGACAGTTTCCTTGGCTTTATAGAAGCTTCTCAGTTTCAGGAGATCCCACTTATTGATTGTTGTTCTTAGTGTCTGTTCCACTGGTGTTATATTTAGGAAGTGGTCGCCTATGCCAATTCGTTGGAGGGTATTTTCCACTTTCTTTTCTATCAAGTTTTGAGTGGCTGGGTTTATGTTGAGGTCTTTGATCTACTTGTACTTGAGTTTTGTCAGAGTGACAGGCTTGGATCAATTTGCATTTATCTGCACACTACGAACCAGCTATGCCAACACCATTTGTTAAGTATACTTTTTTCCATTGAATATTTTGGGCCTCTTTGTTGAAGATCAGGTGTTCATAGGTTTTAGGGTTAATGCCTGGATCCTCAATTCGATTCCTTTGATCCACAAGTCTGTTTTTATTCCAGTACCATAAAAACAGTACAGTTTTTATTACTGTAGCTCTATGGTATAACTTGAAGTAGGGGATGGTAGTGCCTCCTGTGGTTCTTTAGTTGAGCAAAATTGTTTTGGCAATCTGGCTTTCCTGTTATTCCAATGAAGTTGAGTATTGTTCTTTCAAGGTCCATAAAATATTGTGTTGGGATTTGGATGGGCAGTGCGTTAAACCTGTAGATTGCTTATAGTAGAATTGCCATTTTTACTATGTTGATCCTACCTATCCAGTAACATGGGAGAGCTTTCCATTTTCTGATATCCTCTTCAATTTCTTTCTTCAGCGATTTAAAATTTTGTGAAATAGTTCTGTTACTTCTTTGGTTATAGTTACTCCAAGGAATTCAATGCTATTTGTAGCTATTATAAAGGGTGATGTTTCCCTTATTTCTTTTTCATCCCATTTATCTTTAGTATATAGGAGGGCTACTGATTTATTTGAGTTAATCTTGTATCCTGCTACATAGCTGAAGGTGTTTATCAGCTGTATGAGTTCCCTGGTAGAATTTTGTGGGTCACTTATGTATACAATCATATCATCTGCAAATGAGATAGTTTCACTTCTTCTATTCCAATTTGTATACACTTAATCTCCTTTCATTCTCTTATTGCTTTAGCTAAAGCTTCGAAAACTATATTGAATAGATAAGGGAAGACAGATCATCCTTGTCTAGTTCCTGATTTTAGTGGGATTGCTTTAGATTTTTCTCCATTAAGTTTGATGGTGGCTTTTGGCTTCTTGTAAATTGTCTTTATTATATTGAGACATTTTCCCTGTGTTCCTGATCTCTCCAGGGATTTTTATCATAAAAGAGTGCTGTATTTTGTCCAACATTTTTTAGCATCTAAGGATATGATCATGTGGTTTTTTTTATTTAATTTGTTTATATAATGGATGACTTTTAAGGTTTTTCATATATTGAACCATCCCTGCATTTCTGGGATGAAACCTACTTGATCATGGTGGATGATATTTTTTGTATATTGCTGTATATGGTTTGCCAAAATTTTGTTGAGAATTTTAGCATCAATATTTATGAGGGAAATTGGTCTATAATTCTCTTTCTTTGTTGTGTCTTTGAGTGGATTGGGTGTTAGGGTAATTGCAGCCTGATAAAAGGAATTTGGCAATATTCCTTCAGTTTCTACTGTGTGAAATAGTTTGAGGAGTAATGATAATAATTCTTCTTTGAATGTCTGGCAGAATTCTGCACTGAAACCATCTGGACCTGGGCTTTTTTTACTTGGTAGTCTTTTAATGACAGCTTCAATTTCCTTAAGGGTTAAAGGTCTGTTTAGGTGATTAATGTGGTCTTCATTTAATTTTGGTAAGTGGTACCTGTCCAAAAAACTGTCCATTTCTTCTAGGTTTTCCATTTTTGTGGAGTATAGATTTTCAAAGTATGACCTGATAAATTCTCTGGATTTCCTGGGGGTCCGTTTTTATGTCCCCCTTTTCATTTCTGATATTGTTGATTTGGAGTCTCTCTCTCTCTCCCCCCCCTCTCTCTCTCTCTCTCTCTCTCTCTCTCTCTCTCTCTCTCTCTCTTTTTCTCTCTCTCTCTCTGCTTTTTGATTAGTTTGGATAAGGGTTTATGTATCTTATTGACTTTCTCAAAGAACCAACTCTTTGATTCATTGATTCTTTGTATTGTTCTTTTTGTTTCAGTTGTATTGATTGTTTTCTTTTGTTTCTTCTTTGCTCTGTTCAGGTCTTGTAGTTGTAGAACCACCAGTTTCTTCTGGTGTTGCCTTGTTCTTTATATTGTTATATGTAGCTTTGCACTGGCATCTGCCCATGGCTTCAGAGATTCATGATTAGTCAGCTCCTAGTCAGTTGTGGCAAGAGGGCTTGTGTGTTCCCTGTCTCATCTGAGCAAGGGGTCTGCTGGATCTCTGACTGTGCTCTGGTCATGTGTCTGAATTTCAAATCCTCAGTTCTTCTCTGATGAAGCATTTTGTCCTGAAGGCGGGACCTGACTGTGCACGGTCCCCTTTTTTAGGTGTGGCTGGAGGAGTCCCTCACCACCAAACCCTAGCTCCTGTCTGCTAGGGAGAGCTGAGATCAAGCTCTAGGGATTGACCCTGGTCCCAGAGAGCAACTCCCTGGAAGGGTTTCCGGTGCCAGATTCTCAGTATTTTCCTCTTTTAGTCCTTTCTAAACCTTTATTTGTTTATTACTCAGTGGTAGCTGGCCCCTGAGTCCTCTTTCTTCTCTGGCTACTTCTTTCTCTCTTTTTTTCTTCTAGATTTCTCCTATTTATATTCTCTTTTTGCCAGCTCCACCTGAACTGAACAATCTTGCTACTGGTTGCTCACTTCTTAATTAGACTATCACATATTTTAAATAAGCACCATAACATAGCTTCACAGTGTTATAGAAACACAACATAAACAAAAGCTATACACCTTAAAATATTATTTTACAACACTCTCTAGCTGTGATTTCATAGTGAACTCCATGAGCTCAGGTCAGCTGTCTCTGTGGATTCCTCTGTCATGATCTTGTCCCTTCTGCCACCTCACCCCTTCTACAATCTTTCCTCTCTCTCTTCAACAGAACTTCAGGAGCTTAGCCCAGTGCTTGGCTCTCGATCTCTGTGTCTGTTTCTATCTGTTAATGAATGCTTTAGTTGTAAAGAATAATCAGGCTCTAATCATATTTAATTTTAAGTGTACACTTTTGAAAACCTTATCTAATCCTTTCACAGCCAGGTTGACTGACCTGTGCCTTTTCTTCAAATGTTCCTACACTTAAGGACTGAAGAATCATAACTGTTCTTGCTGCTATAGAGCTACTATTCTTTGTCCCTGGGTGCCCAAGGCCTTTGAATTTTAACCTTGAAGTCAAAATTGGGACATTTCTGACACCAGAATTCAGGTTCTGTGGTAGAGGTGTGAAAACTTTGTTTGCTAGGCATTTGCAGAGAAGATAGATGTTTGTATTTTGTAGAGAAGATGGCTTCTTAGGACTATTGATTCTATGTCTAGATAATCTAGGAAAACTCTTACAGGTATTCCCATAGGCTCATATTCTATGTAATCTTCGATCTTACCAATTTGAAAATCAGTATTAACTGTCACCATAATTTGGGACTATATATTTAAAATAGTTTATAATATTATAATTTCTCCTTATGAAATCTCTGACTTTTCTTATACTATAAATATCTGGATAGCTGGCATCCAGTCAATTAGGATCTAGAAAACTGTAGGATTTCCTACATGCTCATTTTAGTTTAGATGGTACTTTTAAAAATCTATGAGAGCAAAGGACTGACTGAATATTCATTGGTCAACTTCTTAAGCAGTCAGGTTTCAGTGTGGTTTTTAAAATCATTTTGATACTTTGAAATTACTTAAGAAATTTGGCAACAAAGACCAAATAGTAATCAGTAGTTTTTTATATTAAATACTTATAAGAGAAGGAATTTCACATTTTGAAAACTAGATATCATGACCTCTTAGATAGTTATCAATATTCTCAACTTTAATATCAAAAGCTGTTGGTTTAGGACTGTTTGTTTTTAAAGTGTAAAATGTTGCTATTAAATACTTTTAGACTAACAACTACATATTATTAATTGAAACCTCCTCATTCTCTTTAAGTAATGAAGGGATTCAATTTGTGTTAAGAGATACACTTATGCACACAGAAGTATTATCAACAAGGGCATTTGGGTCAATGTTCATCTTCCTTCTAATGCACTCGGAAGAGTCTGTGGTGATATTTTGTATATGCTATAAAAAATAAAGCTTGTCTAAAAATCAGAGAGTAGAGACAGCCACAGAGTTAGCCATAGAGGGCAGAAGTGGTGAAACACACCTTTAATCCCATCATTTGGAGACAGAGGCAGATAGATCTCCTAAATTCAAAGTCACCCTGGGTTACATGATATTAATCTGGTCTAAAAGAGAAACAGAACCAGGCAATGATGCCTCATCCCTTTAATCCCAACACTTCAGAGTCACACACTTTTAAGCCCAGTGCTCAGAAGGTTGAGACAGTAAGTGGTAAGGCTGGCTGGAGAAGGAAATATAAAACAAAAGGAGACAGAATCTACCTCTTTAGGTTGAGGAGTTGGTGAGGTAAGAAGTGGCTGTGGCTTGTTCCTATAATATCTCTGTGTTTATCCTAATATCTGGCTCTGGGTTTTTACTATTAGACAAATTAGGATTCATGGTACAAGTTTCTGTTTTCCTCAATTCACTTGAAATATTCTACTCTCTCACTTCAATTCATTTGGAATATCCCACTGTCCTCCTTCAACTCACTTGGAATATTCTAATTACAGCAAAAGGAAGAAGACATATAAGCTGATAATTTAAGGAAATATGCATGTTTGATGATAGGAAAGGTATAAACTAAAATACACAGCATGATTTTACTTCCAGAATGTAGTTCTTTGCATTTCATAAAACTATGCTTATCATGTAATTTTAATAAATTTCTGGCAGAGGGTTATCTCTAGATAGTCTATGCTAATGGAAAATATATAAAGTTCAATAATGTCTTGTGAATCTCCTTATGCCTACTTGTTACTGCTCTATGATTAGTTTTACTTATTTAAAAGATTTGGCTCCCTAGAGCTTAAGCAGCAGGAAATATGGTTACAGTGAATGGTCTGAAGAGTGGTAACTTAGGAACTTACTTCATTCTTAGGAATGAGTATAATAGAGTAGTGTCTCATAAATATATGAGACCTGTTGACATGGTCACTCTGTGAAGGAATCATCTTGATATTCTTTGAGTAGTATATTGGCTATTCCTGAAGGCTTCAGGACTATTAAACAACCAATCAAATCTTGTCCTCTGATTAAGCCAATAGGTAAAGTTCCCTAGAAACAGTTGAAGTAAGTAGTGCACTCTAAGAATTGAGAAAACATTCTTGGGTGATAGAATCAAGTAGGAAAGCTTTAGGACAGACATTGAGACTAAAGGATTTAGGAAATGTTTTGTTTCCAAGGTATTCACAAACTGTCTCCGTGGGTGAAAGATGAACTATACATAAGGGTGCATTCTTGTTCTGGAAGAGAAATGAATGAAGGATTAATGCTGGCTGTGGAGATGATGTTGTCTTTCTTTAGGTTCTCATTCTCAGTTTTGTAATTTGGAGCATCTAGTTGCTCATTCTTTAAGGAATACATTTTGTGATGACACAGATTCAAATATGAAAGCCTAACTTTTTCACAGAGGAAAGTTGATTATATATGCCCAGAAATAGAATTCTCAAAGGAAACCTTTCACATAAAATTCACTCAAACATAAATTAGAAGATTATTCCAGTATTAAGCTGACTAATATGTTGGCTCAACTGAGCACTATTCTTTTGTCCAAGAGAAGAATCCAGTTGACAGTAAGTGAAAACTAGGAAGACAGACAATGATACCATGCCAAGTAAGAATTTATCAGGTGTACCAAGTTAGACTCAGTATTTAATTGTTTTATGTTGTCTTTTTAAAACTTTGTCATCATGTTTGTGATATTTTAATATCCCTATTAAACATCTATCTTCAGATAATGGGAGCTCAGAAACATGGCAACATAATAAACATCTCTCAATGTCCTTTTGAGATTTTGTTATACAAAGACATTTTAGCTAGAGAAAAATGTAGGTATCAGATAACTATCAGATAGACTCTCATTTCTAGTGCCTACTATTTGCACCAAACTTTTAAATGAAAGTATTTATGAAATGTAAATATTTTAAAATATTGGGGGTTTGTAAATATAAGAAATAATACTATTACACAGAGGGTATTTTATACATAAAAAATTCTAGTGAAGAACCTAATAATGTTAATAATTTTATTATTAACAGCAATCTCTCTACTAACTAGATTATTTCTTGATACACAAAGAGATGGGAAAAGGATTTACTTTGCCAAAACACCTCAATTTGACCACTTATAGAGGCAAAAAACAGATGTTCTTTTTAATTTTTATATTACCCCTCAATTTAGGGAATAAAAATTTTAACACTCAAATATTTATGTAGTTATATATAGCATAAGCTTACAAAATGGGTAAAAATGAGATACCTATGCAAGTTGCTTAATATTAACATGTAAAATTTTAGTCATTATCTGTCTATTTATGCATCTTAAATTTATAATATTATAAATACACACAATATATCTTTCAGCCTTATATTTTTAGGCTGAAAAGGCAAGGATCATTGGAATAAGGAAAATATGAGAGTGCAGACTTTATCAAGTGTTTTGTGATGACAGAATCCCACACATGGAAAGGAACTGGCTGCAGATAAAAGTGTATCACTTGAAGTGAGGAGAGTAATATATTCAGGGGAATTGGGGTGATCAGGGATGGTGCATTCTCTCAAAAGTTTTTCTTCTTCCATAGTTTTCTCTTGTCTCTTTAATTCTACAGTACTCAAGGTTCTTTGCTGTCATATTCACAGCTCTGATTGAAATTATTATACATAGTAAACTTCATTTTTAGTATCTTTAGCTGTGACATTCTGCATCCATAGATAATAAGCTTTAGTACATAGATGCTAAAAGATGGGCATATAGTGATTTGTATGTAATAGAGAGTTCTCTTTTTCTTCCTCATCATCCTCTTCTTCCTCTTCTTCCTCCTCCTTCCCCTATTCCTCCTCATCCCCTTTCTCCTTCTCATTCTTATTCGCCCATCCTTAATCTCTTCATGGAAAAGGGCCTTTGATAAATGGGAGAAAAATGAGCACAACAAAGAGAAGTTGTGTCCTTTAACAGAGCAGCTCACATTAACAAATAGCTAGTTGGACTTGTAAACATTTGGGTCTTAGGCAACTGAGAGTTTATGAAACCATCTGTGGTTGCCTTCCAGCTCTGGTATAAAGTGAATGCACCCATTTTTTAGGTCATGGTAGCTGCTATGACAGGAAAAGAAAATATCAGTGGCTTTCAAGGTATAAACTTACATTTACTCATTTTAAGAGGAAATGGTAATGGAGGGGCAGAAGCTGAACCACATAGCCACTGAGAAATTCAGGCCAATAAGAGCTCTGGAAATGCACTTTTTCTGTGAGCCCAGGAGAAAAGGAAAAGGGATTTGTGAGCAACAAGCTAGCTTTGCCACATTAACCTAAATAGAAAACCACTCAAGTGTCTAACGCAATTCTCTGTGGTTCTCTGAAGGCTGTGCTTTATATTTTGGCTTTTATTTTCTTTAGAAAACTTTGTCCCAGTAGACTGTAGCCTGTATTAATACAGATGCAAATGCAGAAACATTAATTTCTGATGCATAAATTGAGACTGGTGATTCATGTGCTAGCCATTCAGTAAAGCATACTCAGTTAACATATCACATGGCACACAAATACGACACAAATACACATAACTTATTTTCGTTATATATCTATAATCCTAAGAGGTTAAAAAATAAAGATGTGTGAAGCTCTCAATAGATTTGTATAAAGGCAGAGAATTTCTGGAACCTCATTTTATTGTGAGTTTATCACTCTGACTCCTGTAAAGGAAAGGACTCTTTTTTTGTAGGATGATAGCATGTCTTCATTGTCTCTAAATAAAATTATATTGTCTCATTAAATACACACCTCTTAACTTATAAACAATCTCACATTATACAGATGTTACAAGTATAGTGTAAATGTATATAATGATGCATCATTAATTCTTTGAGTGTTCAATACAATGCATTTCGGTCTTATTCACCACCAAATTTTCCTTCAATTCCATTCGGATCTACCCTGTCTTTCTATTCCAGTGTCTTGTTCATCTACTTATTTCATGTACTAGAGGGTGGTTGACCTACTGGATGATATACCTTTAAAGGAAACTGATTTTTCCTTGATGCAGCAGCTGTCAATCGCCAATAGCACCCCAGTTAGCAATGGAGACTCCTGACCAGCTCCTCCTCAAACTCTTCTGGCTAGAATGTTTTCAACTTGATCTTGTGTGAGTCTTATGTAGGAGAGCACAGGCACTGTTAGTTTGTAAGTCCGATAGCCCTGGCTTTTTCAGAAGGTATGAAGATACTATTCCATGCTGGTCTTTCATATCTGGTTCTTACCAATCTCTCTGCCTCATCTCCCAAGATGGTTCCTGATGGTGGGAAGAGGATGGGGGGAGGGAGAAAGTGAAGGAGAGAGAGGGGAGAGAGAGAGAGAGAGAGAGAGAGAGAGAGAGAGAGAGAGAGAGAGAGAGAGAGAGACTGTGACTGTTTTACTATTATTCTCAGTACTTGGATTAGTTGGGAGTTCCTGCATTTATCATCATCCACAACACAAAGAAGCCTCTCCATTAAGGACTGAGAGCTAGACTATCTTATGGAGATAAAGATAAGAATGAGAAGGCATTTTTATAGTTTGTCAGTTCACCATGAAGTTCCATTGGAAAACAAAAAACCATGTCAATAGCTTGCATTGTGTTTGTGAGAGAGGTATCTCTAAGACATCTAAGGTCCAAAAAGTTGAGGAAAAGTATCCCGAACATTGTACTGGGATTTTCATTGGGTGACCAATGGCTTCTCAAAGGCCATTATTCTCTTTGTAGTGTAACTGGAGTCTCTCTCTCTCTCTCTCTCTCTCTCTCTCTCTCTCTCTCTCTCTCTGTGTGTGTGTGTGTGTTCTCTCCTTCTATCTGTGTATGTGAAGTTTATTATAGACTGTTCCCTATATGACTTTCCAAGCATTCTTATTGTTAGTTGTCTCTTCTGCAGCTCCTTCCGCTGCCCCAGAGAACATGTGCTTTTTTCTTTCTAGGTCTGAGTTACTTAATTCAGTACAATGTTTTCCAGTCCTATCAATTTGCCTGTAAGTTCCATAATTTTATCTTTACAGAGGTAAATAAAATTTCATCATGTTTAATATAGTCTTTCATTATCTATTCATCAATTGATCGACCTATAAGGCGTTACTGTAAGGATTCCTGACACTCCACGTGGTGAACCCAACATAGTGCTGGGTGAAATAAAAGTTCCTGGTATATAGTGGCCACCTGGTAAAGCCAATATGGCTCCAGCAGGACATGCAGCTTACGAGGCCACGCCCCTAGGCATGGCTATGTACACCCATGCCCACCCTCTCTCTTAAAAAGAGATGCCATGTTGAGGTCTTTCTCTCCTCCTCTCTTCTGTTTCTCTGCTCCTGTACCTGCCTGGCAACTCTCCTAAATGAACTTTCCTGTGGCCCTAATAGTGTGTGTGTGTCTCTTCTCATGCACAAAACCAACAGTTACCATGTCAACAACACAAATGGAGCAGTAAACACTGAGTTCTTGCTATAAAGATTTTTGACTTACTTGGTTTGTATTACACCAAGATAGTGTATATTATTTGTGGTTATTGAGAAAGGTATGGTTTCCCCAGTTTCTTTCTGTACACATTTAGCATTTGTATATAGAAGAGATACTTTTGTTTAGTTAATGTTATATCCAGCCACTTCCCTGAAGGTGTTTTTTTAGCTGTAGGAGCTCCCTGGTAGAATTTGGGGGGTTGTTTATGTATACTGTTATATCATCTGCAAATTATGATACTTTCACTTCTGCCTTTCCAATCTGTATCGCTTTGATTCCATTTTTAGCTGTCGTATCATTCTTGCTAGAACTTCAGATACTATTTTGAATAAATATGAAGAGAATCTTGCTGTGGTTCTGATTTTAGTGGAATTGCTTTAAGTTTCTCTCCATTTAATTTGATTTTGGCAATTATCTTGCAGTGTATTGCTTTTATTATGTTTAGGTATGTAATGTGTATCCCTGATCTCTCGAAGACTTTTATCATGAAGGGGTGTTGGGTTTTGTCAAAGGCTTTCAGCATATAATGAGATGACTACATGCTTATTTTTTTCTTTCAGGTTTTTTTTTCATGGAAAAAAAGGAAAAAAATAAAATAGAGCGACCAAAAAAAGGAAATATGTAACAATGCCATTGTGTAGAATGAATAGTGTTGATATTGTTTACAGCTTGGGTGTTCTTTACTTTTTTATTTTATTTAAGTCCTCTAATAAGTGAGTACATCCCCTGTTCATCTTTCTGGATTTGTTATACGTCACTCAGAAGGATATTCTCCAAATTCATCCATTTGCCTGCAAATTTTAGGATATCATTTTTTCTTACTGCCAAGTATTACTCCATTGCGTAGATGTACCACAGTTTGTTAATCCATTCTTCAGTTGAGGGGAATCTAGGTTGTTTCCAGGTTCTTGCTATTACCAATAAAGCTGTTATGAAAATAGTTGAGCTAATGTTTTTGGGGTGCTAATGTGCATTTTTAGGGTATATGCCCAATAGTGGTATTGTTGGATCCTTGGGGAGATTGATTCCCAATTTTCTGAGAAACTGTCATACTGCATTCCAGAGTGGCTGAACAAGCTTACACTCCAACCTTTCAGGTTGTTTATATGGTGGATTACATTGATTGATTTTTTTTTTTTTTTTTTTTTTTTTTTTTTTTTTTTTTTTTTTTTTTTTTTTT
>PVIH01017960.1:0-27506 GCA_004025045.1 Sigmodon hispidus | reverse complement strand
TCTAAGTTGATTCTTTATGTAGTTTCTTTATCAGGGCAACTATGGCCTCATAAAATAAATTTGACAATTTTCTTTTGTTTCTATTGTCTAAATAATTGAAGGAACATTGATTTTTAACTCTTCTTTGAAAGTTTGGTATAATTCTGTAGTAAAACTGGCGTTGGATTTTTTGTAGTTGTTGTTGTTCAGAGACATTTAATGACTGCTTCAATTTCACTAGGGATATATATCTATTTAAATTGTTTATCTGACCTTAATTTAACTTTAGTAAGTGGTACCTGTAGAGAACATTATCTATTTCCTTTAGATTTTAAATTTAGTGGAATGTCTTTATGGTTCTTTGGATTTTCTTGGTGCCTATTCTTGTTTCTGATGTTTTAGCTTGAATATGCTCTCCCTGCCTTTTAGTTAGCATTGTCTGTCTTATTAATTTTCTCAGAGTATCAACTCTTCGTTTCAATGATTCTATTTTTCTCTTTGCTTCTATTTATTGATTGCAGTCCTCAGTTTGATTATTTTCTACAGTCTAGTCTTCTTGTATATGATAACTTCTCTTTGTTCTAGAGATTTCAAATATGCTGTTAACTTGCTAGTATAAAATATCTCCAATTCTTTAAATGTAGACATGTATACTATAAACTCTCCTCTTAACATAACTTTGTGTTCCACATATTTGAGTATGTAGTGCATTCAGTTTTATTAAACTTTTGAAAGCAAGTCTTTAATTTCTTCATATCTGTATTGATATATTTTTCATTTAGTGGAGAGGTGTTTACTTTCTATGAATTTGTAAGCTTTCTATTATTTCTATTATTGTTGATACCCAGCTTTAATCCATAGTGGTCTGATAAGATGCCTGAGGTTATTTCATTTTTCTTGTATCTATTGAGACTTCTTTTGTGTCCTGCCTGAGTATGTGGTCAGTTTTGGAGAAAGTTCCCTGAAGTGCTGAGAGGAATGCATATTCTTTTGTGTTTGAGTGGAATATTTTATAAAAACTTATTAGATTCATCTGGTTTAAAATGTCAGTTAGCTCCAGCATTTCACTGTTTAGTTTTTGTCTGAATGACCTGTTGATGTGGGATGTCTTTCTGTACAATGAGAAATATCATTGGATAATGAAGGAATTGTTTTGGCCTATGGCAAGCCAGATTATTGTCAGGTGTGAAATTCAAACGTAGATAAAGGAGAAGAAGTGCAGTGTCAGAGAAAGATGCTGTGACCTGTCACCAACAAAGCAAGATATAAAAGTACAGGTAAGCCATGTGGCAAGACATATTAACAGAAATGTATTAAGATGTAGGAGCTGATAATGAGCCTAAGGCATAAATCAAACAGCTTGTAATTAATATAATCATTTGAGTCATTTTAGGGGACTAAGCAGTTGTGAGTGGGCCTGGATCTCAGTGCTAGACCAGGTCAGAAACTTTATACTACAACCTGTCTATTTGTAATGATTAGAGTGAGGTAGCACAGTCTCCTACTATCAGTGTATGAGGGTCAATATGTGATTTAAACTGTAGTAGTATTTCTTTTTACAAAAGTGGATGCCTTTGTGTTTGGAACATAGGTGTTAAAAACTGAAATGTTATCATGATGAATTTTTTGTTTAACAAATATGTAGTGTTTTTCCCTATCTCTTTCAATTAATTTTGCTTTGAAGTTCACTTGTTAGATATTAAAATGGATACACCAGCTTGCTTTTCAGGTCCATTTCCTTGGAATATCCTTTCTCAACCATTTTACCTTGAGGTAATGTCTAGCCTTGAGGTTGAGGTGTGTTTCTCTTATGCCACAAAAGAATGTGTCCTGATTTTTAATCATTCTGTTAATTAGTTTTGCTGTTATGATTTTTCAAGACAGGGTTTATCTGTGTTACTCTGGTTATCTTAGAACTTGCCCTGTAGATGGGGCTGGCTTCAGATTCATACAGCCGGTCTTTGCCTCCTTAGTGTTAAGATTAAAGAAATATGTCATCACTGCCCAGCTAATCTATATCTTTTTATTAGGAAATTGAAGTAATTGGTATTGAAAAGTATCAGTAACTAATGATTATTAATTCCTATTATTGTGTTTTTGTTGTTGATTGTTGTTTCTGGTGGTGGTGGTGGTGAGTGTGTGTATGTATGTGTTTCTTCTTAGATTTTTACTGATATGAGATTTTTTTCCCTATATTTTCATGTGTGTAGCTATCCTTGATTTATTTTTTCTAGTATTTTCTGTAGGGCCAAATTTGTTGATAAGTATTGCTTATAATTTTATTTTATCATAGAATATTTCATTTTCTTTATGTATGGTGATTGAAAGTTTTGATTCTTTTTGCACCAATGTTCAATGAGAAATTAGTAATTCTTTTTCTAAGTTTCTTCTCTGCATGGTTTGTGTATCAGGGCAACTATGGCCTCATAAAATAAATTTGACAATTTATAGTAATTGGGCTAATATCTATAGAATATCTGTCCAGGCTCTTCTGACTTTTAGTCTCCATTTGAAAAGATGTAATTGTAATATATCTGCCTTTACATATTATTTGATCATTTTCCTTTGCAGGTTTTTATATTCTCCCTTTGTTCTGTATGTTTAGTGTTTTGATTTTTATGTGGTGGGTGAGCATTTTTTTTTCTGGTCCAATCTATTTATTATTCCGTATGTTTCTTACACCTTTTAGACATTTTCTGCTTTAGGTTAGAAATTTTTTTCTATGGTTTTGTTGTGAATATTTTCTGGGTCTTTTAGCTAGAATTCTTTTCCTTTCTCTATTTCTGTTATTTGTAGGTTTAGTCTTTTCATACTGTCCCAGATGTCCTGGATAATTTGTGTTAGGAAATGTTTCAGATTTAACATTTCCTTTGACTGATGTTTTCTTCTATTGTATCTTCAATGCCTGAGATTCTTTCTCCCGTCTCTTGTATTTTGTTGGTAAAGCTTTGTTGTGGGGATGTTTCAGAATTTCCCTTGGGGGAGGGAGTGAGTAGGCTTGAAGTCAAAAGCACAGACCCAGGGAGCAAAACTGAAAACAACAAGCTCAATTTATTTTGAAAAGGAATGAATCTTATATACCTTTCACCCTGCCAAGGGAATGGGCTTTGCTTTGCTGGCATTGGCTGTTGTGGTGTGGCTCTCTCTCATTGGGCCAGGTAACCTAATATCAGGACTCTGCCTCTGCTGCCAAGTCCCCCAGGAACACCCCAAGCTAGCTTATGAGAAAGTGCCCACTTATGGGGAGCCTTTAGCCCTATAGTATGGCTTATGAGGAACGTCTATTGAGTAGCGCACAAGCTATGCTACAAAGCATTGGTTGTAACTGGTATGAACCAACTGGGGCCAGGTTGGCCCTTAGGCTCTTAGAAGACCCCAGGACCTATACAATCCACAAAGCATTTTTAGTTTCTGTTCACACTCCTAAATTTTTTATTTCTAGGATTTCCTCCTTTTGTGTTGTCTTAAATGGTTTTGTTTGTTTTAACTATTTTTTCTTGGTTTATATTTCCTCTAGAATTTTGTTTAGTTGTGTTTTCTTGGATTTCTTTCTTTCTTTATCTTTTGGTTTTTTGAGACAGGGTTTCTCTGCATAACTGTCCTGATTGTCCTGAAACTCACTTTGTAGACCAGACTGGCCTTGAACTCACTGATATCTACCTCCTTCTCCCTCTCAAGTGCTGGGATTAAAGGTGAGCACCACCACTGTGTGGCATTTCCTGGAATTTTTTAAGGGCCTCTTTCATCTTCATATAGTTTGCTTAAACATATTTCCCTTGTACTTCATCTGTGCTGAAATATTCACAGCCTCCTGGGGTAGGATAGTTGGGATCTGGTGAAGCTATGTTGCCCTGGCTATTAGTGATTATGTTCTTTTTTTTTGGAGATAAAATTGATTTTTATTTATCCATTCTTCTGTAAGTAACCTCTCACCCACACTACAGTACATAGTCCCAATAAACATCTTGCATTACATAACATGGCTATAATGGAAGCATTACTCTGGTTTATCTTTGAAGCAAGTAGAAGTTTCCTCAAAATTTTCCAGGGAAATTCTCACACAGTTGTATCATTGAAAACAACTTTCTTTTTTCTTCCAGAAAAGGAAAAACTGAAATCATCAAAAGTGAGCAGCCTTTGTAGAAGAATCATATACAAGAGGCAAAAACTATTGTTGTGCTCTCTGTTACCACAGTCCTGAAGCATGAGATTAAGCTGTCATTGGTGATTTGGGGGCCAAAGAAAGAAGACTGAATGACGCACATAGAAAATTATACTAATTTTCTGCCTTAAAGAACTATAATGTATAAACAGGGACAAACACAGTTATTATAAACTTTTTTTAATGGAAAGGAAACGTAACCACATAGACAGAAAAATCATTAAAGAAAGCCCACTTTCTAAGTAGGAGTGTTCCTAGATCTCTGACTGATTCCTTCTTCTGTGTAAGTGGGACAAGCCTCACATACTCACTCAGCTAAGAACCAAAGCAACAACTGAGCATTGAACTGCTATTTCAGAGAGAGACTACACAGCCTAATTTCATGTTAACTGGCTTTTAGAATCAGGAAAGAGTTAAGGAAACTCTGTGGAAAAGGATAATAGATTCTAATCTTCTCCCCCAGAAAATGTTTGTTAAGCAATCTAATTAATTCACATGGAAAAATCTAAGTTGTAATCTCTCTCATAGAGGAAGGTGAGTCAATAAAGATTGACTCCAACATGAGCAAAATGTAAAAACTGAACAGGTATTTTAAATCAAATTTTATGACTGTGATCAATAGATGCAAAGAAAATTCTGCCCATAATGAATGAAAAGAAATACAATATTAAAAAGAACTATAAACAATGAAATAGAACCAAGTGGAAAATGTTGTTTTTATAAATGGTTGTTAACCTGTGTACCAATGATGATGGTTACTTGCTTTTTACTTTTTGTCATTGTCTTGATTTTGAATGTCACAGAGAGAGAGACAGAGAGACAGAGAGACAGAGACAATGAGAGAGAGTTAATGTTCATATGCTCATCCAGTTCCACTAAAGAATAATTGATAAATAAAATTTTTATAAACTTAATACATGCATCATCATTTAAGATGTACATACTTTTTGATCTTCATGCATGCAGCATGATTTGATATGTGTATTCTTCATGAAATAATTGCCTCAAGCAAACTAATTAACACACATATGTACATACATATTTCTCATAGCTGTGTTTGCATTGAAAATAGTCAAACAGAATATATTTTTAATTTTTTATTACTTTATTTATATTAAGGTTGGTGCTCAAATATTTGCCCAGTGTCATTGAACTTTAGATGGCCACTAAGAGGCCATGAAACCCCATTTAAAGTTTTGTATTTTCATTATCAATCTCACATTTTAATAGACTTGAACACTACCACCTCCACTACCACCAAAAAAATTATTATTATGATGACCTTATAAAAACACTTTGTTTTATATCATGGCTCATCATGCATCCTTTTGTCTATATTTTATTCTGTCTTATAGTTGTTCACATGTAAGCATGAAAACATTACAGGCTATTCACATATGACAGAGAACATATAATTTCTTTCTGAGTTTAGGTGATATTATATGATATAAAACACTTGTTTCATGAAATTTTTATTCTTCTTTACAGCTGAATGATGTTCTTTTTTATCTGAATTTTGTTCTCAGTATCCACATCAGGTGGTGGCTCATGACTCTTTATAACTCTAGCTCCTGGGGATCTGATGTCCTCTTCTGAGTTCTGTACTTACACACACACCACACACATGCACACACACACACACACACACACACACACACACACTTTTTTTTTTACTTCTTGGGGTGTTTTTATTTTATTTGAATTTTAAGCAGTATTATTTATGATAGTAGTTGTAAAACTAGATCAATATGTGAAGACTGAATGAAGTCATTTCCACATCAAATTTCTCATATATATATATATATATATATATGTGTGTGTGTGTGTGTGTGTGTGTATTTATATATATATATATTGTTTGATGATTTTACATTATGCACTCCATCAAACTTAGTTATCAGTCCTGTCATGATCTTATGATCTCCCCATTTACAAAAAAAAAGCACATTCATGCTGCTCATTTACTTACTGGAGCATAATTAAACTCCCTGTTGTCAGACCCTTGGAGAAAATAAGACATTCCTCACCCACACCCCTGTTAGAGACCTTCAGTGCAGAAGTGAAGCACTGTGTCATTTATCTATGTTCTAGCCTTGAGCGCTTGTATACAATGACTTTTTTTTTAAGTCCACTAATGAGTGAGTACATCCCCTGCTTCTCTTTCTGGGTTTGTGATACCTCGCTCAGGAGGATATTCTCCAAATCCATTCATTTCCCTGCAAATTTTAGGATATAATTTTTTCTTATTGCTGAGTAGTACTCCATTATGTAGATGTACCACAGCTAGTTAATCCATTCCTCAGTTGAGGGGCATCAATAATAAATATTTAAAAAGCAAATTGGAGTAACTGTCATATCTATTATCTCAAACAATAGCATTTTTTGTATTGGGATGATGAAACATTTGGTATAATAACTATTTCCACGACAGCCAGGACTATAAAGAAACCTAATACGCACTGAAATCCCCTCTCTGCCAAGTCAGCATCCATACTCAAATTCCTCTATAACAAGTCCCATGAGATACCAGCAGCATAATTCCTCCTCTTCAGTTCAGAACCACGAGGCTCCCTAGGTTCCATGTGGAATGGCAGGTGTTCCAGTTCCTTCTTCCTTCCTTTCCTCCAGGGCCCTAGCCCCTCCCATCACAGATCCGTTCCTGTCACTTGCCCTGTAATCCCATCCCACCCACCTCCACCTCACCACTCTGTTTCCACACTCCTACCTGTTTCCGGTTCAGAAAAAAAAAAAAAAAAAAAAAAAGCCAATGACTATTGCCCACTCCCTGGCATGCCTGAGGCGACATTTCTGGTTCTTCTTCTGTAAAAACCAGCTCTTCGGCACTAGCAATGCCTTGTGAGAAATTCTGCTGATCGCGGAAAAGTTTATCTCAACAGACAGTTTAGCCTACTCTCTTCATCAAGCCTAGTACAGACAATCAAAATATTTGCCATTCCGCCAGATCACGTAGAGAACAGGCTCAGCTTTGAACTGGGATCAAATGAGAGAGATTCTGCTTACTTAAGCCGGTCATTTGACAAGAGCCATATTCTCCAGGGAAGGTCTCATTAGTGTGAATGAATCAAAGGAATAAAACCAATCTAACCCCCACCCCCCTCTCCTCTTTTAATGTCTCTTTCACAAAACATGTCATGGAAACCTGTAAAATAGGATAGTCATAAGGCTAGGATTTTATTTCAAGTCCAGACATTCTGGAAAACTCGGTGGACTTCATTTAGGGAGGGCTGGTTCTTGAGGTATTTATTTTTTAGTTTTTTTCCCCATACTTACCACTGCTTCCTCTCCTGCCCCCTTTCCCAGTTTACGCAAGAAATGTAGGACTGGATTTTAGAGCTTTAAATCCAAAATAACCTCAATAACATTTTAAATATTTAAAGATATGATTGCAACAAAGCAGATAAGTGGTACTTTGATCCACTGAGTAACATAGTGATATATTGTGACCATTTCAGTTTCAGCTTCTTGTCTAATTTCTTTCTCAATAAGAGTTTCCATTGTGTCTTTAAAGAAATGAAAGTCATAAGAAAAGAAAGAAATGTGATCAATCATTCAGATGCATAGGTTCTGTTAATGGCCATAACTAGCTCTACCCATATGTGACTAATTTGATCTTGAATCCTTGTGGCTAGAAGTTGTTCCTGGACCACTACAAGTGTTCACTGATTTTTGACAGAATTATATGAATATAGTCACCATCAACAATCTTTGAGAAATTTTAAAAATAATAGACGGCTAAAATACTGTAGCATAGAAAATGCTATTTTCTGAACAAAATAAAATAAGAATGTGTTGAAGATACTTGGCAGTATGTACAGGGGTTAAGATCTGACAAGAGATAAGAAAAAGGAACATGTTAGGACGAGAAGACAGAATTATAGGATATGATGAAATAGCGTAAGATAATGCCTCCATAAATCCTATCATCTATCTGTCTATTCGCATCTATCTATCATCTATCATTCCACTATATCTTCTAATTACCTATCATCTACCTACCTTCTATCTACAATCTATCATTTATCTTAATCATCTATCCCTATCTACATCTCTATAATCTTTTTATCATCTGTGTATGTATCTGTTATTCAGTAATCTATTTATCTACCTATCATCTACCCATCTCTATTTATCATCTATCTGTCTCTATCAGTTTGGCTTCAAAATATATTATCCCAAAAAACTAATAGAGGAAACTCAGTGTGTACAATGATTACAGAGAGATTTGAACAGGTATGAATTTTATATTGTTGTCTCTTTTAGAACTCCAGAAATCTCAAATATAGATTTTTAAAATGTAATATTCACAAAAATCTTCTGAAGTTTGCCTTTCTGTCTCACTGTTAGAGATTGTTTAATTAAGCAAGTCTAAAGCTGGATCACATGTTGCCCATGTAGCTTATAGGGCTCCACAAAGCGCAATTTGAACACTGCAATGTAAAGAAAAATTGTCCTTTATCTTTATAGCCTATAAAGAAGTTTTAAGAACTGGGTAGGAGAAATTATGGAAGGCAATATGCACAAACCAGTAAGATATTAATGTGGGAAGAAGTGTTTAGTGGTGTGGTGAAGGCCTTAACCTTTTAAACCTTTCTAAGTTTTTACACTTAGCACTCATGGGTCATGTTCATCTTCAAAGAAACAAGTATGATTTCAGGTAAAATAAAGTGAATGAAAATCATGCTAACTTCTTGCTTTTATAGAGTTGAGCTATTATGTCTTTCCGTCTCACCTCCCAGGACTGTCTCCAAAGGGGGCTAATTCTCCTGAGACACTATACTTTTCTTCTTTTCCTTTATTTTGTAGGAGTCCTTACTGCATTAACTCTTGTGGCGCTGACATATTATTCTCCACCTCAGATGAAAACTATTGTAGGCACTCATGTTCAATTATTTCTTGACTTTTCATTCTCAGCAATCTACCTTAGCAACTATAGCTGAATTTTGTCTCTTTTACTTTCCTTTGTGTATGGACATTAAATATAAAATTTTCTCATTAGTAGTCACTCTAATTAGTAGTCACTCTAAGTAAAGAATCTTCTGATTCTTTACTTGAACCACAGCTATGAATTACATTGGTCAGCCATAGAGGCACTATTTTTGGGTTGAATCCAACTGAGACTCTGGTTTTTCCTCCTGCATATGACTCGGCTGGAGATGTGGCTCGGGTCCAGTTTTTACTGTTTTCCTTTACTTACCCTATCACTGCAGTGTTAAACCTGCTCCTCTAAAGCGTTATATCACACTCACACTAGTCTTGTCTCCTTGTTTCTGGTGCTATTTCACTCAGATGAAGAATGGCTGAAAATCTGGGTCATTGAGGCATTTCAATTCCCATCCTGCCTCCAGTGCATCTTGGCCTGAGCTCCATGATTCCAGCTCCCTGCTGAAAGGTGTCTGTTTCGGTTTCTGTGAGGTTTCCTAGCCTGGAGTTCAGCTCACAGTCTTTATCTCCTTTTCTCACTTCAGCTCTGGTAAACAATGTGTTTTCATGATTTTCAGTTTTTAAATTATCTTAGCCTCTAGCTTCTCTGTCTCTCTGTCTCTCTCTTTCTCTCTCTCTCTCTCTCTCTCTCTCTCTCTCTCTCTCTCTCTCTCTCTCACACACACACACACACACACACAGAGCCTGAACATATATACTAGTCATTTTCAATTGTTAATATAATCAGAAATGTTGTACTTTTCTTTAAACCAGGAAGTAATAACAGTGTCTTATTTTAGGAAATATTCTAGATACTCTACATTCCTAAGTAAAAGGGCAAAGAGATGGATTATCAAAGGACAGTTAGGTTGAAGGGGCCTGGTATAAGTACTTCATCTTTGAAAAAATATTATTAGACATTCCTTGGATTTTAATTCTGGTTATATTTCTTTCAGTTTTAATGTCTTTATACTTATAAGGACCAAAAAATAATCTGTTCAATTAGCATAGCTGTTTAGAGGATTTAATATGGCAAACTCCATTGAAAAGTATGCTTCTTGACAAATAGCAAATCCTTAAAATATTTGTTGATGTTTTCATTTCTATGATAAAATTACTCAAAATATGTTTTGAAATTCTGTAAGTATTAAAATTCCATAATCTATACAATCTACATGTATACTATTTCATGAGTTTTACACTTTCCAGATGATGAGCTGATAACTAATAATACTTAATTATTACCAAGGACTTAAGTATGTATTATATACTTATCAACCAAGGATAGAAAATGATTAAATAGTTTTAGTAATTTTAAGTATTGATAAACTTTATTATACTTTAATTTTTTCAATAGACTATACACATAAGAAACTATTAATTATTAACCCTTTAGTCCATTGAGCTTGGAGAGATACTTTGTCTATGCTTTCATTTCTATGAACCTATATTCTCCCCTCATTCATCATTGTTCTCTACTTTTGCTAGCATCTGTAAATTGCTGTTTGGATACTGTAGATAATTCTTCCTAATGTCCTTTACCCTTTTTCTCTCCCCCTTTCTCTTTCCTTTCCCCTCTGGTTTTTTGTTTTTGTTTTTGTTTTTGTTTTTGTTTTTTTGCTCTCTTTTCTATGTTGTTACTATTTTTCATTTTATTTATTTTTTTGTTGAGACAGCGTCTCACTGTATAACCAACACTGGCTATTGAACTCACAATCTTCCCACTCAGGTCTTCCAGGTACTTGGATTACAAACTGGTTCCAGCACACACAGCTCTAATTACTCATTTTGCATGCAAAGTTTCTCATTGTATAGATTCAGCAAGAGATTGGGAAGATTGTGACATATTCGTTAGTTTTTGTCTCTTTCTTTCCATGGTAGTCATTAATTTCATTTGCCTCAAGTGGCAGGTGAGCAACAAACTTTTAATGAGTATACCATGTGTGGAGAAGTGGGTCAGTAGACAGTGAAAACTACTGTGGGCTAGAGAAGAATTGATTACTAGATACTAATTTCTGATGCTGGACCAGCAAGGATTAGACTGATGATAGCCTGGAAAACACTGGGTGAATAACACAGGAGTGGCTAGAGCTAAAATTGGCAGTGCTAGTGTAAACCAGAATATCATTTGCTCAAAGATGTGAACTTTTTAGATGATGACAGGATGAGTGAATGCAGTCTGACATACCCAGTTCAGATAGAAACCCTGACACAAACACACCACCTGCCAAGACAGAACAAGGTGTTCTTCTATAGGGAATGGGCTCCAAGAAACCAGTTCATGCACCAGGAATCAATTCTGGTGCCACAAACTGCCCACTACATTCAACTGTCATCCATGTTCAGAGGGCTTAGTTCAGTCCCATGCAAATTCTTCAGCTGTCAATTCAGAGACAGTGAGCTCCCAATAGCTCATTCAACTGTCTCTGTGGGTTTCCTTATTGTGCTTTTGACCCCTTTGTTCAGATAATCTCTCCTCCCTCTCTTACACTGGACTGGGAGCTTCAACCTGGGAGTCCTTACCCGCTCTGATGAATGGATGGGGATATGGAATAGAAGGAAGATGTGCGATGACTAGGAAGAGAGGAAGGAGGGGAAACAGTGGGGGAGTATGTTTAAAAAATCAACAATTTATAAATAAAAAAGAGAAAGAATAAAATAAACCTTATAAAGACCAACCCTAAAAAAGTACAATTTCCATTAAAAAACAAAAGAAGATGACAGGGTTTAGACAGACATTGGGACTCTCAACACTCACATTTATTTGACTACATGGACTGTACATTGATGAAGTTGGTCTTGAGCAGAAGTAGAAGTAGTTATTTTGTTTGTTTGTTTTGTTGATTGGTTGAGCCTTTCGTTGTTGTTTTTTAGAAAACTATGAAAGTATCATTCTTGTCTACTGCCATGAAGTTCAGGGATCATGAAGGGGCTTGAGGTCAGTGAAGATTTCCTCCAGGTTCTCACAAGAGTTGGTGTCTTCACTACTAGTACTTCCTACACACAAAGCACTGCTTCATCCTCTTTGACATTAACTTAAGTATAAGTTTTAGCAAATTGGTCTCCAGTAACCAAAGAAAATTTGTAAACAAGAAAGAAAAGATGGACCTGTAGCAGCATTGACAAAATAAACTTACCTCTTCTTGGTAAAATTGTACACGGCAACATATATTTTACAGAAATCTAAGATAATTGATAAGGAAAAATGATAAAACAACTAGATGTAACATCCACATCCACATAACATATGCTTATACAATTAGATCTGTTTTATTCATGGAAGTAGAACTACTGTACTTCTGAAAGGAATATTTCAAATGTTAAACAAGTATCACCATGGTAGGAGGATGTAATGGTGTACAAAGGAAAGTTGAAAGAGTGGGAAAGAATGTGTAAGCTTTGCTGAGACACCCCCACCATGTGACATTCTAAGAGGACAGGAGTGTCTCCTTTCTGTAGTTGAAATTTTTTTTTTTTTTTTTTTTTAAAAAAAAAAAGCATCAGGAACAGAAGTTCAGAGAAGACTACATAGATGGCAATGGAAAACAGCCAGCTCTCCATGGCCATGTTTTCTGTGAGGTCACAGCAAAACAGTGGGGACAGCTCCTATTGGTCAGTATCTGCTTGTTGTAGAAAGTTTTTGGCCTGTTTGGGTCTGGAGGTTTGTACTTGGCATGGCCTGCGGCAGTGGTTGGAACTTGGTTTGCGCACCACGGCTTTTGTCTCCCAAAGAAATGAATCAGATGCTTATATTATATGCTGTTTGGCTCATATCTTAAGCACTTTACTAGATAGCCCTTTTATCTTAATTTAACTTATTTTTATTTATCTTCCCACCACATGGCTCAGCCCGTGGCTGAGCCAGTACCTCAACATGTCTGTCTTTTTTAGGGGTCAGATGGAGACTGGTTAACTCTACCCTTCTCTATCTGTTTGCCCTCTGATTCTCCACCCACTTCTACGGTGCTGTGCATAGGCCAAAACAGTGCTTTATTTACAGCATACAAAGAACATTTCACCACATTTGCTGATGGATAATTGCCTGCTCTCAATGGCCAGCTCTTCTGTGAGGTCACAGCGAAACAATGGAAACAGCTCCTGTTGGCCAGTAGGACCAGGAGTTAGGAAGGAGATGGGAGAAGAATAAATATCAGATTGACTAGCTGGATATTTCTGCTCAGAGATAAATGGTTTTTTAATCTTTCTATAAATGGCTTTGGTTAAGTTTTACTTTTTAAGTCCCATAGGATTTTAATATTGGCTCCCTCAATCTGTAACCATATAAGAAAGGGATATGGGAAAAACCATTATCTGGCAAAAGCATATCTAAACATGAGCAGATGCACTTGCCACCTAAATTGCGAAATCTGAGTATCACTCTCCAATAGCAAAATAATAATGTATTATTTACAAATTTAACACAGAAGCAAGATTTTAGAAGAATTATGAAATTTCTGATACTAACTGAAACATGGTCTTGGTTTAGAAGATTTAATTTCTGCAAAAGTATATATTCTTCCTAATAATGTATATTCAATATATTTTTTACTAGTCTCTTATTAATTTTTTAACAAAATGATTTTTAAATTTATATATAAGAATAGATACTTAAGAATACCAAAGGAAGATATAAAGAAAAGCAATTTGGCCTATAAATTCAGGAAATATCACTGAAGAGAAATTTTCTTCTTACAAGTCACTGTGATTTGGCCATAGGATTACACACCAGGTGACATCAGTTACTTTAAAGAGATCTTGATTAATCAACAAGCAACAGGCAACAAATCAGTAAGCAACAAGCAAGCAGATGGGGAGATGGAGATTCTTTTTTCCTCCCCCTTGGTTTTTTTGAGACAGGATTTTTCTGTGTAACCCTGTGAAGTCACTCTGTAGACCAGGCTGGCCAAGAAATCACAGATATCTGCTTGCCTCTGCCTCCAAATGCTGGGATTAAATACTGACAGGGATTCAATTTTTATTAGAGAAAAGCCAGGAGACCATCCCCTTCCAGAGATGAGCAGATTCCGCACATGGAACACCTATCCGGAAAGTGCACTTTCACCCCTGTATAGGTGAGCCAGACAGAGACTCAACAGAGAAAAAAGGAGTCTAACAGAGGTTATGATGCAAGTAGTTTTAATACATATTTACAGAAGCTTCCATCCAAATGCAAAGTAATATACATATTTCTCAGCACTACATGGAACTTTCTCTAAAATAGACCACATAATTGGTCACAAGGCAAATATGAATACATATAAAAAAATGGAACTATTCCCTTATGTCATATCAGACCACCAGAGCCTAAAATTAGAGTTCAACGATATCAAAAATCACAGAAAGCCTACCAACTCATGGAAACTAAACATCACTCAGCTGAACTGCCTCTGGGTCAGGGAAGAAATTAAGAAAGAAATGAAAGTCTTCCTAGCATTAGAGGAAAATGAATCCACAAGGTACCTAAACTTGTGGGACATAATGAAAGCAGCCTTAAGAGGAAAATTCATAGTACTAGATACCTATATGAAAAGCCTAAAAAATCCCACACTACAGAACTAACAGCTCAGCTGAAAGCCTTAGAACAATTGGAAGCGAACTCAACTAGAAGGAGTAGATGGCAGGAAATAATCAAACTTAAAGCTGAAATCAATACAATTGAAAGACAAAGAACAATACAAAAAAATCAAAGAATCAAAGAGTTAGTTCTTTGAGAAAGTCAGCAAGATAGATAATCCTTTATCCAACCTAATCAAAAAGCAGAGAGAGTATCCAAATAAACAAAATCAGAAATGAAAAGGGGGACACAACAACAGACCCCCAGAAAATACAGAGATTTTCAGGTCATACTTTGAAAATCTATATTCCACAGAAATGGAAAACCTAGAAGAAATGGACAGCTTTTTGGACAAGTACCATTTACCAAAATTAAATGAAGACCACATTAATTACCTAAACAGACCTATAACCCTTAAGGAAATTGAAGCTGTCAATAAAAGACTCCCAAGTAAATAAAGCCCTGGTCCAGATGGTTTCAGTGCAGAATTCTGCCAGACATTCAAAGAAGAATTATTATCATTACTCCTCAAACTATTTCACACAGTAGAAACTGAAGGAATATTGCCAAATTCCTTTTATCAGGCCACAATTACCCTAACACCCAATCCACTCAAAGACACAACAAAGAAAGAGAATTACAGACCAATTTCCCTCATGAATATTGATGCTTAAATTCTCAACAAAATCTTGGCAAACCAATACAACAATATACAAAAAATAACATCCACCAAGATCAAGTAGGCTTCATCCCAGAAATTCAGGGATGGTTCAACATATGAAAAACCTTAAAAGACATCTTTTATATGCAATTATATAAAAGGTATATACATATAAACAATTTAAAGTAAAAAAAAACACATGATCATATCCTCAGATGCTAAAAAATCCTTGGACAAAATCCAACACTCCTTTATGATAAAAGCCTTGGAGAAATCAGGAATACAGGGAAAATATCTCAATATAATAAAGGCGATTTACAAGAACCCGACAGCCACTATCAAACTTATAGGAGAAAAACTTAAAGCAATCCCACTAAAATCAGGAACTAGACAAGGATGTTTTTACTCCCCATATCTATTCAATATAGTTCTCGAAGTTTGAGCTAAAGCAATGAAAGAATGAATGGAGATAAAGGGGATACAAATTGGAAAAGAAGAAGTGAAACTATCTCTACTTGCAGATGATATGATTGTATATGTAAGTGACCCACAAAATTCTACCAGGGAACTTCTACAGCTGATAAACACCTTCAGCAATATAGCAGAATACAAGATTAAGCAATCAATAGCCCTTCTATACACTAAAAATAAATGGGCTGAAAAAGAAATAAGGGAAACATCACTGTTTATAATAGCTGTAAATAGTGTTAAATACTGTGGAGTAACTATAACCAAATAAGTAACAGATCTATTTGACAAAAATTTTAAATCACTGAAGAAAGAAATTGAGGAGGATATCAGAAAATGGAAAGATCTCCCCTGTTCCTGGATAGGTAGGATCAACATAGTGAAAATGGCAATTCTACCAAAGGCAATCTACAGATTCAATGTACCGCCCATCAAAATCCCAACACAATATTTTACAGACCTTGAAAGAACAATACTCAACTTCATTGGAATAACAGGAAAGCCAAGATTTCCAAAACAATTTTGCTCAACAAAAGAACCTCAGGAGGCATCACCATCTCCAACATCAAGTTATACTATAGAGCTACAGTAATAAATACAGCTTGGTACTGGCATAAAACAGGCTTGTGGATTAATGGAATAGAATTGAGGATCCAGGCATTAACCCAAAAACCTATTAACACCTGATCTTCGACAAAGAGGCCCAAAATATTCAATGGAAAAAAGATAGTATCTTTATCAAATGGTGTTGGTGTAGCTGGTTGGTAGTGTGTAGAAAAATGCAAATAGATCCAAGCCTTTAACCTTGCACAAAACTCAATTCCAAGTGGATCAAAGACCTCAACATAAACTCAGCCACTCTGAACTTGATAGAAAAGAAAGTTGAACGAATTGGTACAGGCAACCACTTCCTAAATATAACACCAATGGCACAGACTCTAAGACCAACAATCAATAAGTGGAATCTCCTGAAGCTAAGAAGCTTCTGTAAAGCCAAGGACACTGTCAATAGGACAAAACGACAGCCTACAGAATGGGAAAAGATTTTTACCAACCCTACAAGTGATAGAGGACTGATCTCTAAAATACATAAAGAACTCAAGAAACTATAGCCCAAAACTTTGAATCACCCAATGAAAAAATAGGGTTCAGAACTAAAAAGGGAATTCTCAGCAGAATTATGAATGTCTGAAAGGCACATGAAAAATTGCTCAACTTCTTTAGCCATCAGAGAAATGCAAATCAAAACAACTTTGAAATACCATCTTATACCTGTTAGATTGGCTAAAAGACACAGATGACAGCCTATGCTGGAGAGGATGCGGAACAAGGGGAACACTCCTCCATTGTTTGTGTGAATGTAAGCTTGTTCAGCAGTATGATGGTTTTTCCAGAAAACTGGGAATCAATATCCTCAAGGACCCAGCAATACCACTTAGGGCATATACCCTAAAGATGCACATTCACACTCCAATGGCATCAGCTCAACTATGTTCACAGCAGCATTATTGGTAATACTAAGAACCTGGAAATAACCTAGATGTCCCTCAACTGAAGAATGGATTAACAAACTGTGGTACATCTACACAATGGAGTACTACTCAGCAGTAAGAAAAAATAATATCCTAAAATTTGCATGCAAATGGATTAATTTGGAGAATATCCTCTTGAGTAAGGTACCACAAAAAGATAAGCAGGGGATGTACTAACTCATTAGTGGATTCTAAACAAAAAAAGCAAAAAGCAAAGCACGTCCAAGCTGCAAACCACAACCACTGAACAGCTTGGGATCTGAAACACCTTGGATTGACACCTTGGATCCCACTCCCTCTAGTGGAATACCTTACAAGTCTTGAATTTGGAGTGAGGAAACTGGATCTGCAAGGAGTGGATGGTGAACTAAGCCTTACTGGGACCTTGGGACCTCCTGCCCTTGCTTGGGGAGGAGATAAAGAGATATGGAAAGGAGAGAGTGCCTTGAGCGGGTAGGAGTGGGAAGGGACCTTGAATAAGGATATACAGGGATAGAAAATATGACTTTATTCATAATAATAATAAATAAGTAAATGGAGAGTGTAAAAAAATAAAATAAAAGCCAGAAAGCATGTATAATGAAGTAAAGGTTTGTGAAGAAGAAAATCAGCCTTCATTGTATTTAATATTTATGAATATTTTGAGATACTATCATTGCTGTCATAAGACATTGGATAGTGGTAGCAATATTCAGAATCAACAGAACTTTTATGAAACAGCTGGATGGAATTCAGACAGAATATATCTTACATAATAATGACCACTTCATCAGATTCCCTTTGTGCAAGACTTAAGTCCCACATGGTGCATTTCTTACTCTAACCCTGCCACAGTGACATATTCTGTAGTTGCTAGGCCCTACTTTAGATAGGAGCACTCTGACAATCTCTCTAGCCTCCCCTTTTTCATTTTATTCATAGGCTGCCACTGAGCATTCCCTGCTGGAATCCTGAAGAGTGAATGTGTGTGTGATTGCTGGACAGAAACATCTACCACAGAGTAGATGCCATGGATGAATGTCTTCTTCATTCTAGGCAGATATGTTTTGAGAGATTTCAAGCAGCTTTCCCGTAGAAGCAATAGCCAGCTTCTTCCATCACATAGTCTTAAATTTTCTTCCCACTTTTTCTGTTTGTCTACCCCTTGTTTCTGGTTTCCTAATCTGACTTTCAGGTATGTTATTGCTCCTGAGCCTTTGTCTTTGGCTCTGCTGAAGCTAAGCTAGGACAAGAGATACATGTCTTGAGAAAAAAAATCCCTTCCCTCCCTCCCTTTCTTCCTGCTTGCTCACCTGCCTGCTTTTCTCCTTACCACCTCTCCTTTTGTTTTTCAGTAGCCAAGTGTCTCTGCATTTTTTATTTCACACTTGCTCCTTGTTCTAGCCTTCAATTTCTGGTCTAAACATTGTCAATGTCTTAGACCTTTAGGTGAGTGGCAATAGGGGAACCAAGTGTTCTGTAATGAATCTCCAATTAATGGCAGAATATGCAATGGCAGGATTTAAAAAAAAAAAAAAACGATGGAAAGGAAAGAAAATCAGCTACTTCTGAACAAAATGCTGTTGTAATTAAAAATCTGTTAGAAGAAAGTATCCTAATTTTCCTTTATGTGTCTTGAAAATTCGCCAAGAATTTAAACTCTTTTCATCATTAAACCAGGCTTTTGGACTTTAACAGTCACTCGGCTCCTTAGTTAATTTTATGTCCGCAACTAAAATTACTTCTCCAGGCTTTCTTTTCTTCTTTTATATGGCCTAATTTATTAAGATTTTTGGAGATAGTTATTCTGATTATGCTTTTGTTATTTAATTATGTGATCCATTGTAGCAATTTTTCTATTCTGCAAGCAGTTTTTCAATAGAGAATATTCCTTTTGACATGGATCCAGGAGCTTCCCAGTTTTATGACTCTCTCTTCAGATTTCAAGATTGTGTAAAGAACTATGTAGGGTTAATAGGCAGCAGAAGCAAGACCATGGCTTCAGAATTTTTTCCCACTGTTGCATTCAGTTATAAGAGCTCATCTAATTTCTGACCATATTTGCTTAGAGGATGTCAGCTAGCCACAGTGGTTTCTTCAAGGACAGTATTCTGAAGATTTTGGCTCCTTTGTGTGTCTGGCATTTCATGGGAAGCTAAATGCATTTGAATCTGCACAAAAGAGAAAGGAACCTTCTAAGGGAAAGCAATAGGATTGAACTGGAACCCAAGTCTGAATGCCAACTCTTGCATCTGATTTATAATTCTAATTTTGAGTCTGTGAAATTGAAGAAAACATGGGAGCAGTGAATTTCCCTATAGGCCCTGTCTCAAGGTTCACTGTTGGAGTCTTTAAAACAGATATGTGGAGAATTAAGATCTATCACAAAATATTTAGACATGTGGATATTGTAGTAATATAGTCAAACATCAAATCCCTATCTACCACTTTTTTCCAGAGTCTGAGGCATTTTCCTTGATTTCTCTAAACTGTTTGGTTCCACATCATCAAATTGCTTCATGTGCTTTTTATCATTACTCACTGTAATCACTAAAATAAACCATAACACACTAGTAATACCCACAATTCACTGGGGCATTGTGATAAAGAAGAAGGTAAAAGCCAAAGAAAATTAAGACTGGATTTTTTTTTTTAAAAAAAAGTGTCTGTAGAAGAAGCAATCCTATACATTACTTAACATTATGGTTTTCTGAGCCTAAAAGTCAAAGCTGGGTCACTAATTAGCAAGAATTAGCACTTAAATGAACTACTTAACCTTTCTGTGCCTTTTTCTTCATTGTAAAATGGGAGATAATTATAGGGTTGACCTCTTAAAATTGTTATGAAAGTTTAACAATTTTTTAAAGCAATGCCTAAAAGAACTATTCTCATGGTTACAGAACAATGGCCATTATACCAAGTGCCAGGCTCAGAAATATCCCAGACTTGGAGCAATATTTTGTTATGATTCCTTATAATGTTTAATAATTCCAGGATATTCTTTATTTTATTTTTATTCTTATTTTATAACTGTGTAAGGGTGTCAGATCTTGGAATTATTACAGACAGTTGTTAGCTGCTGTGTGGATGTTGGAGATCAAACTCAGGTCCTCGAGAAGAACAGTCAGTGCTCTTAACCGCTGAGCCATCTCTCCAGCACTCTAGAATATTCTTAATAATTTTAAGCCTGCAGGTGAGCAAGGGGCATGCACTTGATATGAATACATGTTCTCATTCTGGTCACTGAATCAGCCCAGATTATTTATGATGCTTTATGAGGACAGAATTCTAGTGGACCCAGCCAGTGTTATAATCCCAAGATGCAAAGTGATCACAAATTACAATTGCCATATCTATGACTGAATACATACCAGTCTGGGAGCCCATAAACATCACAATTATTTACTAAACTAAAACTTTCTTCAAAGGCAGAAAGAAGGTGATAGTATTGTAGCGAACGTTGAAGAGCACGCTGTCATACTGTTTGTACTTTTCCCTTTCTTATTCAGTCTCTTCAAATAAAAAGAAAGAGAAATTGTTCTCTTTCCTTTCTGTCCATCCTTGCTCATCAGAAAGCTGAAGGTAGACAGTGTTGGTAGAATATGCTGAAGGAATGTGGACTAAAAAAGACAGAGCTGTTTTTTTTTTTTTTTTTTTTCAATTTCTTCTGTTCTATCAAGTGTGTAGCTGTGGCAATAGAAATTGTGTAATTTCATCAACTGTATATAGGTGCAAAAATGCTCTTAGGCATTCCTTTAAACTTGGCATTGAGCCATTTATAACTAATCCTGTGTTAATCATTTGGATGAGAATGGCACCCATGGAATCATGTTTTTGATTATTAGAGTCTCTGTTGGTGGCTGTTTGGGAAGGATTAGGAGATGGGGCTTTGTTGGAGAAGGTGTGTCACTGGGAATGGGTTTTAAGGTTGCAAAAAGTCTCATGTAATTATCAGTTCTCTCTCTCTCTCTCTCTCTCTCTCTCTCTAAAATGTAAGTTCTCTGTTGTTACTTCGACCACCTGCCACAGGCTACCTCTGCTCTGTCCCCTCAAACCAGTCCAGAATAATTTCTTTCTTCTCCAAATTACCTTTATCATGGTGTTTTATGATACAGTCACAGTATTCTGAAAGAATTATTACTAGAGTTGAAGTACAGCTCAGTAAAAGAATTTGTTTAGCATGCACAGGGCCTTGGGTTTTATGCAATGAATCAGTCAAAGAAATTATCATTTACTACAATGACTGTAAATAGTAAATCATAAACATCATAGAAAATAAAAAGTGAGAGTGTACGAAAAAAAGAAACAATAGCCTTTGTATTATAATATGTGTTCTAGCACCTTTCTTTTGCTCTTTGAACAGGCTTTCCTGATTTTCATTTTGCAAAGAGCTCTACAAATTCCATATATGGACCTGGGGCTTGGCATATATATTCATCTCTATGCATATGTATGCACATACACATGTATACATGTATATGGATTCACATATACGTATGAAATTAATGAACACTCTCAATTTTTTGTGCTAGAATGTCCTATTGTTAGAAGAAAAACCTAAAATATACATTCATATAATAATATTAACATTAGAAAAGATGTCTCTTTTTGATCCCTGATCCTGTGCCTATTAGTCTGACCTTCCTGTGGTCCCTGCATACAGCACTTCTAGAATGGATAGTTTTCCTTAAACTCCACAAATGGCCCAATATACCTAAGCAGGAATCATCCATACTCCATACTCAATTAGCTCCTTTCAGTGATCTAAAAATCTTTACAGTCTTCTAGGTGCTTTCAAATATGACATTTCATCTAAATGTCATAGTCCTGCTAAAGTATGTATTGTATACACTATAAGATGATCTTAGTGTCAGACTAGTTACCAGCTTCTCCCTGGCACATGTTGCCTGCTAAGTTCATCTAAAAGCAGGTCTGTACATTACAGATTTAGAAAATAGAGAGTAACATTTATCCAGAGCTATGTCAGAGTCACACATAGTGTTTCCACTGAATGAGGTCATGGAAAGATGAATAAATTCTAGAATGTGATTGCTTTACTTAATAGAGAGAATTGCACCTTTCCAGCAGACTAGATCATTTGTTCCATGTAGAAATATCCAGGGAAATAGATTGTTAGGAGTCAGCTTCTGGGCATGGAGTCAGGGCAGACAGGGTGAGAGCTTGTGCTCAGTAGAATCAGGTGTTGGTGAACTGATCCATGCTTGACAATGAGCCCAAATTGAACCAGTAGGCATTATTTCATCTGAGGACACTTAGGTTCTCAGTCAGTGATGGAGGCATGACTTTCTTCCTCTCATTCTACTTGAGGCACATGATTTTATTAATGCAGCATCAGTGAAGCTATTTTCCTTCTTAAATTTGTCCTGGAGGACACTTTCTCATCCCTAAAGTGCTTTCATGTAAAAAAAAGTGTGTCAGTCTCCAAGCTTTGATTAGCTTTTTGGACTGCGTTGGTTTCACTTGTGTGTTCAGAAACTCTTGTTTTCACTGTGTACAGCAAATGGCCTCTGGGAATGTTAATAACTTGTGCTGAGGATAGAACTCTCATGTTTACCTGCCATCATGACTTAGTGTTTGTTTTCTGGATTGAAGTACAATCTTCTCTCTACTATATTCCTCATCTGCCCTGTTCTCTTGGTATTGGAATACTTTTATTGTTGTTTTAATTCAGGTTATATTAAATTCATTTGTAACTCATTCTCTTGATATATAAAATACAACATATACTCCTGTTCCTATCTCTTTCAGTACATTTTACCTCTCCCACTCTCTAGCCACGTTCATGTACGCTGGTCTCAAATTGTACATAAATTTTTCTACCTGCTTATAAAACTCTTTCTCAGAAATATGTCTTTGCTCTAGACTTTCATCTCACTCACATACCCCTTTCAAGTTCAACCCACATGTGCAATTATACTACTGTGACTCTCTGCCCCATCACCACTCCTTGATTTTCTTCACAGCACTTAACACTGTTATTATATCCTATTTAAATTCCATATATTTTATTTATTTTTGTTCATTTTCTCATTACAGTAATAGACAGTACCTTTCTGTCTAACATCCATGTACTATTCATTTATTCATTGAACACCTTTTTTGAGTGGCCATTTGTCCAAATATTGTGTTCATAAATATTTATTTAGTAAAAATGTAGATAAACTAGTAACTACTGTCAGAAATGAGGAAAAAATATTCCCTCTCAATAGGTTATATATCAGGAGAAGATTTCCAGCAAGGGAAGTATTTCCAATGGATCTTGCAATATAAATTTGATTTATTTCTATGGAAGCTAGACTTTTGTAGATATCACCATGTGTTCTGTTGTGTTAATTTAAAATCTCAAGGAGATTCAAGAAAATAAGATCTATATACCTATGCATATACATGATATAGATACATAATATATATATATACTATAAATTTACTATCTTTATATAGTTATAACTGAGTTGTAAAGCAAAGTGCTACAAAATTTACATAGATGATCCTTTGGTAAACATGAAATTAATATTCTATGTAAAGATAAATCAAAGAATATTCAGACTGCAAACCACAACCTCCAAAAAGCTAGACAAAAGGAGGAATTTAAGGGAGATATCCAGGGATCCTCCTAGGAAGGGAGAATAGAGAAGATCTCCTGAGTAAATTGGGAATCATAATGGGGAGCAAGCAAGGGGAAGTGGGAGCATATCATGACATAAGGAGATGGTTGAGTGAGAAGAGCAACAGAGAGCGAGGAAAAAAAAAATGGATATCTTGACAGATTGAGCCACCATGGGGTTAGAAAGAAACTGGGGGCTAATGAAACCTCCAAGAGCCCACAAGATATCCTAGGCTAGGACTCCAAGCAATAGTGGAGAGGGTGCCTAAACAGGACTTCCCCTGTAGTCAAATGAATGACAACCCTAATTATCATTATAGGATCTTTATCCAGCAGTGGATAGAGGCAGAAGCAGATATCCAAATATCCATAGCTAAGCACCAGGTTGAGAGAGAGAGAGAGAGAGAGAGAGAGAGAGAGAGAATATATGAGCAATGGTATTGGGATCATGAGAAGACCCACAGAAATGGCTGACCTGAGCTGGTGGGGGCACACTGACTCTGAAATAATTGCTGAGGAAACTTCATGGAGAGGAACTAAACCCTCCAAAGGTCAACTGGTGTGGGCAGTTTGTCCAGCCTTTTGCAGTAGGATTAGAGTATATTCCTGGTGGATGAACTGACCTCTCAGAGCCCACTCCCTATAGAGAAAAGCACAACTCAGCCTTAATACTTTGATGAGGGACTCAGACCTACCTCAATGGGATGTGTCAGACTGAACTGACCCACCTTTGGACTTCTTGGGACTTTGGGGAATGAATTTGGGGAAGTGGTGGGGAGGTTGAGGGAAGACTGAGAGGGACTGGAAGGAGAGAAAGAAGGGGGAACAGTTGTAGATATTGAAAAAATCTTTTTAAATAAAAAAGGAAATAAAAATAAAAAAATTCAGTTGAAAGTTTGGTCTCTTTTCTGATTGTAACTATGAATTAGGATTAGAATACCCCAACCATCAGGATTTTAATATTTAGAAAAATCTAGACAGATGAATATCAAAATCTAGCGAACGACATTGGAGTAGCCAGCAATGGATTGGATAGAGAGACAAGATCCTGAGTAGTAAACAAAAAAGGCAAAGCTGAGAGAGTTTCATGGTTGACAGTCAGTTTCTTGAAGTATCCACTTTTGTCTTTCAAATGATTGATTTTAATTTTGGTGTTTATAAATTAATTCATGGAGGGAAATAGTATCATGAAACTCTATTGACCTGGACTAATGTCTAGTTTATAATCATTCAGTAAATGGACAGTTTTGTGTATTTATTTATATAAGATACTATAAACATGGGTTGTAAATTCTCAGTTAATTGACTGTTCTGTGATTCTAGGCAGTAATTCTCAATGATAGTTAACTTTATAGGTGAGTTTGGCTAAGCCCTGAGATCAGCCTACCCTGCAAACTTCAAGCTTTACTATTTTGGATCAGTTCTCTAGCTTTTAATTTCCCTCATGACCTTGTGCACAAACATGCAAAACAGGGAAGCAGAGATTTCTGTTGTACAGAAGACCCCTGCGTAATTTACAAGGTGATGTGGGAATGTCTTTTTGTATGTTGTGAATATTATTCTTTAAATAAAGGAATTGTTTTGGCCTGTGGTGAGCCCCGTAGGTAGGCGGGGAAATCAGAGCCTAGGAGAAGGGGGGAGAATGATTTTAAAAATTATTGAATTCACTTTAATCTAAAAATTAATAGTTAATCTAAAAATATTTTAAATTAATATAGATTTAGGTTTATAAATACAAATTTAAAGTCAATTTTATTATTCTACATATATTTTTCTACTCTTATTTAAAGTATGTTTATATAACTCATTTAAAATTATAATATATAATTTAAAATTAAAAAATAATAGTCATCTATGATAGCCAAACTTATATTAGATACAATTTTATAAATGTACAAAAATATATTTTAGTTAGATAGTCTTCAAACAATTCAAAGACCTACAAAATATGAAATTTAAAATATTTTAAATACAGATTCTTTCAGACAGTAAGATAGGTCTGCTCCTGGCAACACCAATATACTTACAAAAAAAAATAATAAACATTAAAAAACCTCCATATAAAATTTACTTTATTTATGACAATAGTTAGCCACTAGACAAAAAAACTGTTCTTCTATTAACTACTTAACAAAATGCTATATAAACTAAACATTTAAGAGTCTAAAAAAGTGACCTCTAAACTTTGATAAAACAAGCCAAAATAGTTCTTCAAATTTTTGCTTTACAAAAGACTGCCAGACATCCTTTAAGATACATACACACACACAGACAAAAAAAAAACAAAACCCATTACTGACAAACTATGCCAAATTTCCTACATCACTAAAAAATTATGTTAGAGAATCTGAGCCTAGAGACTAACAATAGATAATCCAATATTACAAAAACAAACAAACAAACAAAAAAAAACTTGGAGTAACTGTTCAGGCAGACAAGTGTCATCTCTGTCATATCTAGATTTTAAAAGTTACTTACACTTCCAGTTTACTTAATATTATATCCTTCTATAGTCTATAATATAATTAAAGTTTAAAAAGTTATAGTTATTAGTTTTTCTTAATAATTTTTTAAAAATATATTAAATATAAACTTTAAATTCATGAAAATAAAATAAATGATATACTTCCTTTAGTCATAATAAATACAAATAACTAAATACTATAATTCTTACTTAATAACAGTTTTAAATATATAATTTTACTATATTAACATTAAAACAGGTGTTCCAGTTGGGTTCCAGTTCTGGGACCAAGTGTTGTCTGTGGAGCTTGTCCCCATACACTCTGTGGCAGACAGAGATAAACTTTGGCTGTCAGGATCCCCCCCCCCAGCTGCTGCTAAGGCAACTCGCACAACCACCCTGCCTCCAACTGCTCAAACAGAGAAGGATTGAAGACTTGAAATTCAGTCCCCTGCCCAGAGCAGAGGTAGAGATTGAGCAGACCTTTTGTTCAGAGGTGACAGGAGATATACAAGCCCGAGTGCCACAACTGACCAGGAGCCACCTAATCATGAACCACTGAAGCCATGGGCAGACACCAGTGCAAAAACAAAATAATAATGTAAAGAACAACAAGGTAACTCCAGAAGAAAGTGGCGTTCCTACAACTACAAGACCTAAACTGAGCAATGAAGAGAAAACAGAAGGAAGCAACACCAAAAATTTCTTTATGATGATCATCGAAGCTCTCAAAGAAGATATAAAAAATTGCCTTAAAGAAATAGAAGAAAATACAAACAAAAAATTGGAAGAGATAAACAAATCTATGAAAGAAAACCAAGAAAAAATAAACCAAAAAATGAAAGAAGCATGCCAGGAACTAAAAACTGAAATAGAAGCAATAAAAAAGGCACAAAATGAGGCAAAGATGGAAATAGAAAACCTGAAGAATAAAGCTGGAATCACAGATACAAGCATAACAAACAGAGTTCAAGAGATGGAAGATAGAATCTCTGAAGTGGAAGACTCAGTAGCTCAAATAGATATATCAGTCAAAGAAAATAATAAAACTAAAAAAGCCATAACTCAAAATGTTCAGGAAATCTGGGACACCATGAAAAGACCTAATTTGAGAATAATAGGAATAGAAGAAGGAGAAGAA
>PVIH01017959.1:0-40075 GCA_004025045.1 Sigmodon hispidus | reverse complement strand
TATAGCTGAGTTGCAGTATCCACAGCCATAAAATTATTTTATTATTATATCATAACTTTAATTTTGCTACAGATATGAAATGTAATGTAAATTTCTGATATGCAGGATGATATCTGATATGCAACTCCCAGAGGGGTCATGACCCACTGGTTGAGAACAACTGCACTAGAACAATTGAAACAAGGTAGTGTCTGGTCTGTTTTATATTTTAAAATGCTCAATTGAGTTACACAAGTAAGAACATTGACCCATAATTCCAATCATTAACAGTATGCCGGTGAATAGAACTTTTAGAATACATTTTGACAAGCAATTAATAAACAGATTTGCTATAGAAAGAACAGTAAAGGACAATCTTAAATTCATGTACAACCTGTGATTTAGATAATTGCCCCATTGGCTTTCACACATACCTGCATCTCTGCAGAAAACTGAAGGGGAATCTTATAGCCATTAGGTGTGCCCTTCGTGATAGTGTAGTCTGGAGGTCTCTGTGAACCCTTACACTGCTAAGATAAGAGCTGACACTCTCAGGAACCCTGCTCTGCCCTTAAGTCATATCAAAGTGTAAAATAAACTTCTCTTTCCTCAGTAAAAGACCTCATGGTGTCTGTATCTATCTGCCCTTAGTCATTGCTTTCCTCTTTTGTGAACTCCAAGTTTTGGCTTTAGCTTCACTGATTGCAGCAATGCTATATATTTATGAATGCATTTTAAATGGGAGGATCTAATGTTTTCTTTCTAAGTAGTTTATATAGTCACAGATACATTGCAACATCTAATTCAATTTCTATTTTTTATGGTTATTAGCTTTGAGAAATCCACTGTCACTATTAAATAGACAGGAAGAGAATATTATTATTGTAGTGATGGTCAGTATATTTAAATTCCTCTTGCGTTGTCAATATTTATTATTTAAAGTCATTTTTTTGAAATTGGTGACAATCTTTTCCCATAAAGAACCCTAGAAGCTAAACATCAATAAACCAAGTAATCCAGTTAAAAATGAGGTACAGATCTAAACAGGGAATTCACAACGAATGAATCTAAAATGGTCAAGAAACACTGTTAAAAAAAAAAAAGGTGGTGGTACATGTTTTTAATCCCTGCACTTGGGAGGCAGAGGCAGTTGAATCTATGAGTTTAAGGTCAGCCTGATCTACAAAGTGAATTCCAGCATAGCCAGGGCTATAAAGAGAAACCATGTCTTGAGAAAGCAAACAATAACAAAAATGTTCAACATCCATAGTCACCAGGAAATCAAATAAAAATGAATATAATATTCTGTCTTACAACTGGCAGAATGGCTAAGGCTCGTGAGATGTGGAGGCATGGGGAATATTCTTCCATTGCTAGTGTGAGTGCAAAATTGTATAACCCCTTCAGAAATTAATATGGCAGTTTCTCAGAAAATTGGAAATAGATGTACCTCAAGACCCAATTTCACTCATAAGTGTATACCCAAAGGGTACTCCATCCTACCACAAGGACACTTGCTTAACTATGCTCACAGCAGCTTTGTTTTTAATAGTCAAAAACCGGAAACAACCTCAACAAAGATTCCTCAAAGAAGAATGGATTAAAAAAAATGTACATTTGTATTATGGAGTATAACTTACACTCCTAAAAAAAATAACATCATGAAAATTGCCAGCTGATGGATGAAATCAGAAAAAAAAATCATTCTGAGACAAATATGGTATATACTAACTTGTAAGTAGATAGGTATTAGTTGTAAAGTAAAGGATAATCATGCTATAATCCACAGAGCAAGAGACTAAGTAACAAGGAGGCATCAAAGGGGGACATATGGATCTCCCTGGGAAGAGGAAGTAGAATAAACTTCACAGGTAGACTGGGGAGTGGGTGGGTATGGGAACAGGAGGGATCTGATAGGGGTGGAGGGAGAGAATACTTGGAGAGATGACTAGAATTGGGAGGCCTTTGGGGGTGAGGTACAAACTTAGTGCAATGAAAACCCCCAGGGATCTATGAAATGAGTCTAGTGACACCTCCTAGTAATGGAAGATATGGAGTCTGAATCAGGCAAAGCTTCCAGTGGAGGGATTGGGACACCAAGCCAAGCATGACCTTTAACCTGCAATTAGTCCTGCCTGCAAGATGCACTGGGGTAGAAGAAGCAAAGAAATTGTGAGAGTGACCAACCAATGAGTGGTCCAACTTGAGACCCATACCACAAAAGGGAGCCAATGGCTGACACTGCATGGAGGACCAAGAACCAGAGTGGATAGTCCAGAGAACAAAGATAGAACTAAGAATTACCAGAAAAAAGTCAATGAGATAATTATTAATGATACTCTACTATACTCATTGACCAGAGCCTAACATAATTGTCATCAGAGAGGCTTCATCCATCAACAGATAGGAGCAGATGCAGGACCCACAGCTGAACATTAGTTAATCCTGCAGTACAGGATGAAGAAGGTAGAGAGATCAAAGACACAACAAAAAACCTACAGACTCCACCAAGAAGGGCTCATAATAGGCTTGCAAGATTGAACCAACAATCTGGGAGCCTACTGGGTCTGGCAGTCATCCTCTGCAAATATGTTATGGTTGTGCAGTTTGATGTTCTTGTGGGACTCCTAACAGTGGAATCAAGGGCTCTTTCTGGCTCTTTACCTGATTTTGGGACCCTTTACTGGGTTATCTCATCCAGTTTAAATATGAGGGCCTGGGTCTGGTCTTATTGTAACTTGTTATACTGTGTTTGATTGATATTCCTAGGAGGCTTGCCCTTTTCTGAATAGAAATGGAGGAGGAGGTTTGGAGGAGGGGGGAGGCAGGGGGACCTGGGAAAAGAAGAGGTAGGGGAAACTGTGGTCAGAATGTAATATATGAGAAAAGAATAAATAAAAAGAAATTATTTTTGGTGATTAAAGTTGTAACTGAATTAAAGCCTCTTTCAGGAGCATGAAGGCCAAAAATTCAAGTCCATCAACTTAAACCCCAGTCACTTCTAAGTCTTTGGATTACTTACTTCTTAATAATTATTATTTATTTATTTATTTTTGGAATTCTGTAAGCTTTTACACCCAGAAAATGAAGTATAGAAAATGAAGACTCTCCCTCTTTCCCATACCCCACCCCCTCCCCAGAAAGGGCAAGAGGTCCCAAGGAGGATTAGTTCAGCATCCACTCTGGGTGAGTCTGATTTCTTCACCCCAATATCAAGACTGGGCAAGACTGACCAGGATGGGTCGGGAGGGGAAAGGGAGTTTGAACAAGGAGATACATGGATAAAAAAAACGAGACTTTATTTTATAAAAGTAAAAAATAAAAGAAATTGAAGACTCAATAACAGGTGAGAGATGTGGCTTTATTTTGTTACTCAAAAGAAAAGCAATAGGGAAGAAAGTCACCTTAATGAATACCAACTTGGGTACCCGAGTAAGAAAGAGTACGTGTGTGTCAGAAATTATCTTCAATTTCTTCTTGCCTACTTATACCTTGCAAAGTTTACCTGTACAGGCTTGGAGCTCACTGCTCCAATCAGTAAGCTCCATTAAAAGCATGGTATTTGCTTTACTATATTTCATGCCAAACAATGTACTCAATACTCTCTGTTAAATAATGAGGGAATAGGAGAAGTGGAGAATAGGCCCCTTTCCCACTCTTCCCATATTTTTCCTAACCATGAATCTCACATACCATACTGAGATGTAATCTGACACACTGAAAATGTT
Source organism: Sigmodon hispidus (assembly GCA_004025045.1). Classification (NCBI taxonomy): domain Eukaryota; kingdom Metazoa; phylum Chordata; class Mammalia; order Rodentia; family Cricetidae; genus Sigmodon; species Sigmodon hispidus. The sequence goes on along the minus strand of PVIH01017959.1, from coordinate 36,368 downwards.
TTCTGTCCAGAGATTTCCCAAGTTAGGAGTAATAAAATTTAAGACATAACATAGACAGGTGAAAATTGGTCTTTATTTTTCAAGAGGCAGATTTACTGGGTAATATGAATTCAGTAAGGGAGCAGGAGCCAGGTTTTATAGTTGAGATTGCAGTCTTGTTACAGTCATCATTTCAATGCTGGGTTCTCAGCCCCCTCATTCTCAGGCCAGCTGGCAGCACCGGGCAGTGGCCCAGTCCATGACTGAACACTGACAGTGACAAGTATTTCCATTCTGGATATCCCATGATCCACAACCGTAACCACAAGCACAACCAGTAACAACGGTCCCTGTATGATCATGTGAGAGAGACAGAAACATGAAAAGCCTTTAGACTGCAAGAAATGGAAGGTCCCTGATTGTCTTTACTTTTTAGGAGGCAGATGAGTAGGTCTAGGTTTTGCAGGGCATAATCCTATTCAATTTCAAAATTTTCTTCAAGCTAATGAAATGCAAAAATTAAACTAAAGGACTTGGTTTAGAAGGTAGAGTGTCACTGTCTTTCGATTGGTGCCAAGTTTACCCCTGTTTTGGACCCCCTGTTCACCAATATAAGGAATATATTAGGAAACAGACAAAGGCCATATCTATGATTGGACAACTGAGGAACAAGAAGGACTGGCATATGTGGAATGAAAGAAAATGTTACAGGAAGACCAGAGCCCAGGCTCCTTCAGTAGCATCTTTAAGGGAACTGAGAAGTAGGAAGGGCTGCCTTGGCTCCTGGAATTACAGCTCAGCCCCATGCCAATACAAACCTGAGTTAGGAGAAGGTGGTGTTAGGGAGTTGATGGGCGTGAACACAGGGATACCTCATATACAAATTTCTCCTTGAGTTACTTACCAGCAGGACAGGAGGCTAGTCTGCCTGAAGCATGGACACTAGTGCAAGTGAAAGTCTTAGTCACAGGTGCGGGACAGTCATCTGAGAGAGAGACAAAAGTGATATTGCCCATGATCTTCCTCACAATTCCCTTTTAAATCCTCTTCTATATTAGAGGTGTCACTATTTCTATAAGTTGTCCACTCACTAGCTTTTAAGATATAATTTCTTTATTTGTGAAGAGAAAGTAATAGAAGTCAAGTATACTTACCTCATTAAGTGCCTGGGAAAAGAAAACAAACTAACTGAAAGCTTAATATTATAACTATTTCATAATCTGTCCATAATTACAGGACCTAACCGTTTTACATCCTCACCAAGAGCATTGAGTTCTTACTTAAGAGTTCAAAAGTAGAGTACTGAAGATAGCCCTGGTCAGGAAAGCAGGGATGCAGTGAACTGAACAGAGGATAGGCTCTTAGAGTGGGATAGAAAAGATTTTAGATTTCATCAACAGTCAGCATGAGCAAGGACTAGGCTATAGTGTCTCCCACTCATCTCATACCTTCACAGATATGAAGTTCCTTGAACTTTTTCTTCAGGAAAGAGTCTAAGGTCTCCCCAGTATTCCCTGGGACCATCAGCAGCAGAAGGGAGATGGTGATGAAGAAGGAGCAAGTTGTCTTCATCCTGTGTAAAGTCAATGTCCTGGGGCTGGAAGAAAAAGGTAAAGAAAAGGAGATCACTGAGCTCTGGCATGACTGTGAGGGAAAGGAAAAATTCTGGAGATGATGGGGGGGGAGCAACAGAAGTAACCAGACTGGAACTGTTTGCGCTGCTTAGAGAAGCAGAGAGGGTTCCCACAGACCTGACTGACTCACCAGAAGCTCAGGAGTGGTTCCAGGGCCTGACCAGGTGAGATGCTAAAATGCACTGTGGGATTGCTGACCTGGAAACCTTAATATATACAAGCACACCCCAATGGGGTAGACACTTGGAGCACATTTTGACAGGCCGGATGTCTTGTATAGCAATTTCCTGTGAATTAAGACACTTGGCTAAAGTAGAAGAGGTGAAGTTCCTGAGACTGAGGAAGTAAACTTTTTTCACTTGTGTGGAAAAGCTGAAAAATACCAATCCCCCCCCCCAAAAAAAAGAATCAGCTATTGACTCTGACCAGCTAAACTGCTAGATGGTGACTCTTGGTTCCATGGAGTTTCCTGGAAAATCTTGTAGAGAGCTCTATAAATGCAGCTTCAGGGAATTGCAACACATTCTTGTGTGAGCTTTTCAGTGATGGAGCTTGTCAATTCAGTTATTCTGGCTAGGCAGTAAGTCCAAGGAATCTTCCTGTCTATGCCTCTTCAACACTTGGACTACTAGTGTACACTAGCATGTCTGGCTATTTTATGTAAATTTTATATGTAAAAAGGGGTTCTTCAGGGCTTTTAGCTTTGAGTAATCTACTGTCATGATTAAGAAGATGGAAAGAGAAGATTCTTATTGTAGTTGTAATCAATTTATTTTATTTCCTTTTAAGTTATCAGTAATCACACCACTATTTATTACTTAAAATTGTTTTGGTAGTCTAAAGTTGAAACATGAATCATATCCTCCTGGGAAGGCTCAAAACCAGAAGCCCCCAAACTTACAGGACCTAATACCCATTTACTTGCTTACTTTCTGAACATTGTCATCAATATTTTAAGTGATTTTTTTTTTTACTTTGGAATTCTGTAAATTTTTAATGCCCTAGTAAAATGCACTATTGTATTTCTCAGTGATGAGTAAGGACTGTGCTGTTTTTTGACATATAAGAGACATGTGATTGGGAAAGAAGTCACCTTAAAGCCATCACGGGTACTTGAACTGGAGGGAATATTCATACATGCTGAAAAGTTAGGGCATAACTGTTTTAAATTTCCCCTCTGTCCACACTTTGAAGTCTTCCAAATCTTACTGTTGCAGATGTTGTTTTCCATAGAAGCATACTATTCCATTTCTCTGTATTTCATGCTACCCAATATACTTTTTGTTAAAATGGGAGAGTAGGATAATTGGATGGGGAGGTCCATTGTTCCCATTCTGTTCATGCCTGTCTGTCTTGACTACCCATCTCAGATAGAGTGAGCTGTAGTTATTGAGATACTGAAAATGTTTTCTAGCAATAGGCACCACAAGCTAATTGTAATGACACTGAGGACATAAACACAGATGTGCACAATTCTATCTTTATTATATAAGAAGCAGGATTACTGCGTATATGAATTCATCACAGGGAAAATGAGTCAGATTTCCTGGGTGATATCACAGTTTTGTTACAATCACCATTTCAAACTGGTTTCTCAACTTCCTCATTTCTTCAGTTCACAACAGCGGGCAAGAGTCCAGTCTATGATTGGACACAGGCAGTGGCAAATGTTTTCATTCTGGACATTCCAAGATCCACAAGCAAAGCCACAGGAACAACCAGTAGCAATCATCCCTGCATTGTTGTATGAGATAAGGACATCAGAGACTTAGACTGTAAAAGAAGGAGAGTCCCTACTGTTTTTCCTGGGAAGTTCATGCATATATCTACACTTTGTGGGGCATAAAACTAAATCACTGTGGAGGTCATCTTCAAGAAAAAAAGATTTAAATGAAAAGACTTTGAGTTTCACTGTCTTTCACTTGATGGAAAATTCACCTCTGTAATAGCTCTTCTTCTACCACTAAATGGGAATAGAATGGGCAAGAAAATAGGGCCGTATCCATGAGCACACAATTAAAGTTCAGGTAGACTGCCATATGTGGGCAGGAAAGAAGAAGGGACAAAAAGAACAAACCCAGAATCTCTCAGTAGCATCCTTAAGGGAACTGAAAATCAGGAAGAGATGCCTAAGCACCTAGGACTATGGCTCAGCTCCATAGCAGGGAAGATTTGATGTATTAGAAGATGCAGACATTAGAGGATGAGGGGCACACGGGGCTTCTTACTCACAAATTTCCCCTGAGTTACTCACCAGGTGGACAGGAAGCCAGTTTACCTGCAGCTTTGATATTAGTGCAGGAGAGACTTCTAGTCGCAGTGGAGGGAGGATGCTCTGCAGGCAAGAGAATAAGGGGTATTGCTATAATCCTTATTCTTATAGCTCCCCTTCTTAGTTATCCTGGATATGTCCCTGTTTCCACAAGTAGGCTAATGACTACATTTTAAAACTTAGTGTCTTTGTATGTGAAGTCAAAACAATAGTTGTGCTTACCTCATATAATGGCAGTGAAAATTAAAATAGGCTAACATAAGGCTTTATATTATGCCCTTTTAAAACATGTTTATAAATTATAGGTGCCAACATCCTAGGCCTATCGATTATCAAACAAAAGTGATCTTTTAACCATGAATTTTAAAAAAAAGATAAGATTATTTAAAAAGTCCTGAACAGGGAGTTAGGATCAGAACTGATTAAATAGAGCTTGAATCTTGGAATGAGATAGAGATGAAATTGTAATTTAGCAATAGAAGATATGAACACTGATTAAGCTCAGCATCCTTACTCCTTAGGTTACCTAGATGATTGATAGCTTCATTGAGCCTTTTCAAGACAGACTGTAAGGTCTCCCCAGTATTTCCCGGGACCATCAGCAGAAGGGAGATGGTGATGAGGAAGGAGCAAATTGTCTTCATCCTGTTTAAAGTCAATGTCCTGAGGCTGGAAGAAAAAGGTAAAGAAAAGGAGATCACTGAGCTCTGGCATTACTGTGAGGGAAAGGAAAAATTCTGGAGATGATAGGGAGGGAGCAACAGAAATAACCAAACTGGAACTGTTTGCACTGTTTAGAGAAGAAGACAGCGTTCCCATAGAGCTGACTAACTCACCAGAAGCTCAGGAGTGGTTCCAGGGCCTGACCAGGTGAGATACTAAAATGCACTGTGGGATTGCTGACCTGGAAACCTTAATATATACAAGCACACCCCAATCGGGTAAACACTTGGGACACGTTTTCACAGCCTGGATATCATGTATAGCAATTTCCTGTGAATTAAGACACTTGACTAAAGTAGGAGAGGTAAAGTTCATGAGAATGACGAAGTAAACTTTTTTCACTTCTGTAGAAAAGCTGATAAATACCAATTCCCCCCCCCAAAAAAAAATCAGCTATTGACTCTGACCAGCTAAACTGCTAGATAGTGACTCTTGGTTCCATGGAGGTTCCTGGAAAATCTTGTAGAGAGCTCTATAAATGCAGCATCAGGGAATTGCAATACAGTCTTGTGTGAGCTTTTCAGTGATGGAGCTGCACTCAAGTTGTCCCAACTCCTGAAATCAACACACACATGAAAGAGAGGCAGACACATTATCCTGTATCCCCAAAGATAGTATCACATAGCACACAGTACTAGAATAGGGATTAGAGAGAACAAAAGCTTGTAAGAAAGAGAGTGAAGAGACCCTTTTCCACAGGTGTATGCATACCTCTTGCTACATCAGCAGTTGGAAGGCGCTTGGCAACCCTGAGGGAAAGACTGGATGAGGTATCAGTAGGAAAAACCCATGTGGAGCCATCTTCCTCCAAGTGTTACAGAGACACATGCCTTCTCCATAATTGTGGTCTGCCCACTTATGGGGTCTGCTGGGTGAATTCAGAAGTGCTATGAGAGAGTCAAAAGATTTAGAGCAAATTTTATGGTTCTTGCTACAACAAGTAAGGAAGAGTATATTGATAAGCTGTGGTGAGGTTGTCAAACCTCTTCTATGTCTTATAAACAGGACATCTACTGTCAAAATGGCTAGTCAGTGGGATTTTCTTGTGTAAGTGATAAATTACAAAGGGAAAAATATATGTCTATTATGTTCTGCATTTACCTCTGGTTTGAGGGTAAATTTGATAAAAGAGAGAATGACATGGACAAATTGGCTTGCCCACTTCTTACAGTTGACAGAATGGAAGACAAAGAAAGTACAAGTTAGGTTTGTGTTAAAGATCCCTTCTTGGTATTTAAACACTTGAAATAAATAAGAAGAGTCAGATAGTAAAGAAAAGAAAATGCAGTGAAAATAATAAACCGACAAACAAAGGATTACAGAAGTGATGATGGCCAGGTCCTAGTTCACCAGGTAAAACGGGACTATGTTCACTGGGAAGTTAAAAACCACTAAGCTAAAAAAAAAAATCTTAATTCGTCAAGAACCACAAGACTTATATAGGTCTTCAGTGGCTTTTTGTAAATCCCTCAGTGTGATGAGACCCAAGAGAAATTGGAAATGCTATATCAGACCTATCTGATTCTATACCAGCAAATAAACTGAGCTTATAAACATGTTGAACATTCAGGAGATGAGGAAAGGAAAAAGCAAATGATTAATTGTGGTGAAATATTATATATTTAATAAAACCAGTCTGGAATACGAGAGAAGAGATTCACCCACAGTCAAGCCAAGAGTGTCAGAGAGTGGTGACTCATGCCTTTAATCCCAGCATGGGAAAAGACAGTGCTGACCTATGCCTTTAATCTCCTAACTCCAGAGACAGAATCTTTCTGTGTTTCTGTGAGTTCAAGGCCTAACTACCAAATGGATGTGATATAGACAGGCATGTGGAATTCTGTTCCCACTTGTCCCTGGGCAAAACTAGTTGAAATGTCTCCACCCAGGCTTTGGAGATGGGGAAATGTTTGAAGATCTCAATGAGTTTCCTTAGTATAAGGAAGTCAAATAATTGTATTAGGTAGTGGGATCTTTGGGGACTATATTAGATCTTGCTAATGCATTTTTCTTTCAGCATTTTCTTAGCTACTGGGTTGGGAACAATTTACATTTACCTGGAACAGCCAACAGTGGACTCCAAGGTTACCTTGACAGTCACATTCTTTGCCATGGGATGGTGTCCTGGGTCCTTGCCCTGTCTTGTGACAACCTTCTATAAAATATAGATAGCCTAATGCTAATCTGAGTGTTTCCAGATTAAATAAAATCTAAAACTGCTCATGTACCCATAAAAAAACAAGGGTAGAAGATGAATCCACACAAGGTACAAGGGCCAGACACAACTGTAAAAATCTTACATACATATGATACCTGAAAAAGTTATTTTTATAAAATCCCTCTTAAATGTAAGGGAGTTGAAGGTATACTTAGAGCACCTAGGATATTGGAAGAATTTTCATTTAGCTAAAGTAGCTCATTTTTTGTACAACTTGGTACACAGAAGGGTGTCATATGGGTTTGGTCTGAAAAGAACCAAGAAGATTTTGAACAAGCTAATAATCTTATAGAGGATAATAAATAGCTGTGTGTTACCCCAGTGGGAATTACAGTAGTGTATGCAACACATGCATAAGCTTATTTGTCCCATGAGGTAGTGGCAGAGATTAGGCAAGCTCTATGCCTGCCAGCAAGGAAATCAAATATACCTTCACCTATGTGGACTCTGTTACAGACCTAATATAAATATTTTCATTGAAGTAACTAACAAGTACATCCATAATCAAAGATCTTATCCAGCTCAATTTCATGTATAGACACCTACAAAAAATTTGCTAGTATAGTCATTTCATAAACAGTAGTAAATAGAAATTTACTGAGACAACCAAGAACAGTACTTTCACCTGCCTCATAACCCACTGGGTATGGATCAGTTTTGGAAATACAATAATGAAATATTGTTATTAAAATTATTTTGTTTTAAAGAAAATATTATGTTATTAAAACAATAACTAAAGAAGTTGACTAAAGAAGGTGTCCTGTTTTGAGTAAAAAGGACACTCTCATATGTTATTAAATAAGGATCCAGAGGTGGGAAACCTGCCTATAAGTTGTTAGTCAGAGAGGATATCTGAACCCCCATCACCACAAAGAGTATTACTATTGCTGCTGTTCGCAAGGAAGACCAAGATGGTAAGAGTCTATTGCTGAAGACTCCACAAGCTTTGGTTACAGGGTGTAAGAAATCAAGCTCAGGTTGAGATGGAAGCGCTCTCCTTACTGCTAGTGTGGGAAGTTGCTGCACAGGCTGCTGGGGGAAAGTTGCCATAAACAGTCCTGTTAGGCGATGGATCCTACTTGCTAGAGAACTGAATGCCAGCTTGTTGCTTGAGCAACAGTGGCACATCTGTGGTGGGTTCAATCAATACTGCAGGGGGAGCTCATGTCTTCTATGTCTTTCACTGTAAGCCAGGACAAAAACCTGCAGCTGGGAGAATCATAGGTCCTGATAAGGAACTATTGCCATTCTGTTGTCAAATCAATATAGTATACTTCTCAAGCTGTCTTTTAAATACTATGCTTAGAGAATAAAATTCCGTTAGTAATGGATGCTGTATCGCAGATACTCCTGCCTCCTTGTGAAGCTCCCATGAAGAAGTTATTGTTACTGTTCTTTAATAGCCCAGTATTTGCCCATTGACACTGGCCATAATATGTGATCAATGCAACTTGGGAGGTTATATATATGGACATAGTTATTCAACATGTGAAATTTAGTATATGTAAGAGAAGGAAAAATTATAAAACACATTTTAATATGTTCTTCATCCTATCACTATAAATATGCCAAGGAGCAGTAAGTAATAACCATGCCATAGCCTCAACATTATGACAGATTGGAGGTATCAAACAACTTAATACATGGGCTTTGAATTAATGGTCACACAGTTTCCAAGACACAGAAAGAATGTATCTAGTACTTGTCAGAATGTAGCATAAATGACCTCCAGTCCAAGTCTCAATAGAGTCCTTTTCTGCTCTGTGCCTTGTGAGTCCAGCCTTCACCATCCACAGCTCCACTGGCATTTTAACTTTCCAAACTTCCATCAGAATGGGTCTTAACTTTGGATTGCAATATCTGAAGGACATCTCTGTGTTTCAAATGTCATCCTGGCGCCGACTTTAGAGCTTTAAAGTTTATTGGACCTGATCTAATTTGATGCAATCAGTCAAAAGATAACTAACCCAAGACTGAGGTGAACATGGTGCTTACTTGAGATCACAGATGAGCATCTCCTAAAGTGGGAGCTGGTGCTAGAACCAAGGTTCTATTCCACTGCATGATCCTTTGTATAAAGCTATCTAATTTCTGTGGGGGCTAAATGAAATACAAGAAGTGGAATAAAATATGGTCTTTATCCATTTCAATTAGCACATTGTCCATTTCCTTTGGACATTGATCAGAAAAGATGAAAGTCATAAAGTCTGAAACAAAGGAATGTTCTGTAATATAAAACTAAAACAACAAAGTGATTTCATTTATATGGAAAACTACTTGAGACCACAAAGGCTACTCACACTCAACTTTAAAGGTTTTATTTTCCTAAGCAAAGTTGTTTCAAAAGCAGGTGTATGGTGATGGATGTTAACTCCCTTCTCTCTTGCTAGATAATTGATATTTCTTATGAAACTAAGTAGGAAACTCCAGGAGTTAAGAAAAAGAATTCTGACAAATTTTTTCATGTTTCACAGTACACCTTGAAACATATTCATCATGGGTGTTATGGACACTAACATAGTCCTCTGCTGTCAGACTTCATCATTATTACTCTACCTTTTCCATGTCACACCCTAGTAAGGAGCTGGATATGAAGTGTTAAAGCAATGTTATCAAACAGAATGGCCACTATCTACTGTCAGTTGCACAAACCTGGGTGTTGTGCTCGTAGATTATCTATCACGTAGGAACTAGCTCTACCCTCAAGACTTCTGCTTTTCTTTGTTGTACTTTCTCTCTCAAGCTTAGAATTTCAGATATAGAATTAAAGGACAACTGGAGCAACCATTTCTCATTGAGGCTGGCTGATGCCAACTGAGCCATCTGGGATGTGATCCCAGAATTTCCTGTTGACATCAAGTTTGGCACAAGGCTCCATAATGTCTCAATTCCCAAATTCATGGAAGTTAAAATATTGTTCACATTCTCAGTTCTCATTCATTCCACTAATTCATCAATAATTGATAGGTTATATTTAAACAACTCTAGAAAAGGCCCAGGTCATTTGAAGGGATGTCCTTGTTTGTTGGCATGGAGTCTGACTTCTTTGTGAGTGTGGTCTGGAAGCCTAATACTAGGATTTAGGGGCTGAGAAACATGTTGTTCAAAGGATAGAAAAACTGGAGGGCAACTACAATTCTTGCTTTTGGAAAAAAATGTTTCTTTGCTTTATATTTTCAGGTCAAGTTCTAAGCATGCTACTTCACCAGGAGTACAATATAAGAAATTGGGATCTAAGCAGAACCTTGGGCAAAGCAAGTGTGAAAAAAATGCTGGGAACCAAGTAAGAAAGTCTAATGCCATTGCAAATATGGCCTGAGAGTTTGGCCTGTATAGTGTTTAAATAAGTTACATTAGTTATAATTTAACAGTAAGGTATCCCCATTCAAAGAGAGAGCCACAGCTCCTAAATACAACTCTAGCTTGTGTCAAATTGACAAAATACTCAGCAAGAACAATTGACCTATGTCAACTTGATATACAAACACATCATCATTCACCTCTGTTTCTTTTCTGTTTATCCCTAAAATTTTAAATTAACATTAATATCATAATATAAAGCAAAAGTAACTTAAATTACTTCATCTGTCCTTGGCTCATGCAAGAGAAGCTGTTCTATCTTGAGTTTCTCCCCAAGAACCTAAACCCTGGAGGAAGATGCTTATTCCACATTTGCATTCTGGCTCTTAATCCTCCCACTCCAGAAGTCAATTTGTGGCATTGTCCTCTGGTTCTGTCCACTCTGTTCTCTCACTTTGCCAGAAGCTTGTCAATTCAGTTATTCTGGCTAGGCGGTAAGTCCAAGGAATCTTCCTGGCTATGCCTCTTTAACATTGGACTACTAGTGTACACTAGCATGTCTGGCTGTTTTATGTAAATTTTATATGTAAAAAGGGGTTCTTCAGGGCTTTTAGCTTTGAGTAATCTACTGTTGTGATTAAGAAGATGGAAAGAGAAGATTCTTATTGTAGTTGTAATCAATTTATTTTATTTCCTTTTAAGTTATCAGTAATCACACCACTATTTATTACTTAAAATTGTTTTGGTAGTCTAAAGTTGAAACATGAATCATATCCTCCTGGGAAGGCTCAAAACCAGAAGCCCCCAAACTTACAGGACCTAATACCCATTTACTTGCTTACTTTCTGAGCATTGTCATCAACATTTTAAGTGATTTTTTTCTTTACTTTGGAATTCTGTAAATTTTTAATGCCCTAGTAAAATGCACTATTGTATTTCTCAGTGATGAGTAAGGACTGTGATGTTTTTTGACATATAAGAGACATGTGATTGGGAAAGAAGTCACCTTAAAGCCATCACGGGTACTTGAACTGGAGGGAATATTCATACATGCTGAAAAGTTAGGGCATAACTGTTTTAAATTTCCCCTCTGTCCACACTTTGAAGTCTTCCAAATCTTACTGTTGCAGATGTTGTTTTCCATAGAAGCATACTATTCCATTTCTCTGTATTTCATGCTACCCAATATACTTTTTGTTAAAATGGGAGAGTAGGATAATTGGATGGGGAGGTCCATTGTTCCCATTCTGTTCATGCCTGTCTGTCTTGACTACCCATCTCAGATAGAGTGAGCTGTAGTTATTGAGATACTGAAAATGTTTTCTGGCAATAGGCACCACAAGCTAATTGTAATGACACTGAGGACATAAACACAGATGTGCACAATTCTATCTTTATTATTTAAGAAGCAGGATTACTGCGTATATGAATTCATCACAGGGAAAATGAGTCAGATTTCCTGGGTGATATCACAGTTTTGTTACAATCACCATTTCAAACTGGTTTCTCAACTTCCTCATTTCTTCAGTTCACAACAGCGGGCAAGAGTCCAGTCTATGATTGGACACAGGCAGTGGCAAATGTTTTCATTCTGAACATTCCAAGATCCACAAGCAAAGCCACAGGAACAACCAGTAGCAATCATCCCTGCATTGTTGTATGAGATAAGGACATCAGAGACTTAGACTGTAAAAGAAAGAGAGTTCCTACTGTTTTTCCTGGGAAGTTCATGCATATATCTACACTTTGTGGGGCATAAAACTAAATCTCTGTGGAGGTCATCTTCAAGAAAAAAAGATTTAAATGAAAAGACTTTGAGTTTCACTGTCTTTCACTTGATAGAAAATTCACCTCTGTAGTAGCTCTTCTTCTACCACTAAATGGGAATAGAATGGGCAAGAAAATAGGGCCGTATCCATGAGCACACAATTAAAGTTCAGGTAGACTGCCATATGTGGGCAGGAAAGAAGAAGGGACAAAAAGAACAAACCCAGAATCTCTCAGTAGCATCCTTAAGGGAACTGAAAATCAGGAAGAGATGCCTAAGCACCTGAGACCATGGCTCAACTCCATAGCAGTGAAGATTTGATGTATTGGGAGATCCAGGCATTAGAGGGTGAGGGGCACACGGGGCTTCTTACTCACAAATTTCCCCTGAGTTACTCACCAGGTGGACAGGAAGCCAGTTTACCTGCAGCTTTGATACTAGTACAGGAGAGACTTTTAGTTGCAGTGGAGGGAGGATGCTCTGCAGGCAAGAGAATAAGGGTATTGCTATAATCCTTATTCTTTTTTAAAAAAACTTTTATTTATTTATTTAATTATTTGCCTTGGTTTTTGCCTGGAACTGGAACTACAGACAGCCGTGACCTGCCATGTCGGTGCTGGGAATCGAACCCGGGTCCTCTGGAAGAGCAGACGGTGCTCTCAACCGCTGAGCCATCTCTCCAGCCCCCAATCCTTATTCTTATAGCTCCCCTTCTTAGTTATCCTGGATATGTCCCTGTTTCCACAAGTAGGCTAATGACTACATTTTAAAACTTAGTGTCTTTGTATGTGAAGTCAAAACAATAGTTGTGCTTACCTCATATAATGGCAGTGAAAATTCAAACAGGCTAACATAAGGCTTTATATTATGCCCTTTTAAAACATGTTTATAAATTATAGGTGCCAACATCCTAGGCCTATCGATTATCAAACAAAAGTGATCTTTTAACCATGAATTTAAAAAAAGGCTAAGACTATAAAAAAAAGTCCTGAACAGGGAGTTAGGATCAGAACTGATTAAATAGAGCTTGAATTTTGGAATGAGATAGAGATGAAATTGTAATTTAGCAATAGAAGGCATGAACACTGATTAAGCTCAGCATCCTTACTCCTTAGGTTACCTAGATGATTGATAGCTTCATTGAGCCTCTTCATGACAAAGTCTGAGGTCTCCCCAGTATTCCCCGTGACCATCAGCAGGAGAAGGGAGATGGTGATGAGGAAGGAGCAAATTGTCTTCATCCTGTTTAAAGTCAATGTCCTGAGGCTAGAAGAAAAAGGTAAAGAAAAGGAGATCACTGAGCTCTGGCATGATTGTGAGGGAAAGGAAAAATTCTGGAGATGATAGGGAGGGAGCAACAGAAGTAACCAGACTAGAACAGTTTATGCTGTTTAGAGAAGAAGAGAGCGTTCCCACAGACCTGACTGACTCACCAGAAGCTCAGGAGTGGTTCCAGGGCCTGACCAGATGAGATGCTAAAATGCACTGTGGGATTGCTGACCTGAGCACTCATAATATATGCCAGCACACCTCAATGTGGTAAATACTTTTAGCACATTTAGACAAACCGGATGTCTTGTATAGTAATTTTATGTGAATTAAAGCATTTGATGAGAAGGTTTATATGTATACTCAGTATATAAAACACACAACCCTTCACCTCTTCTATGTAAATACTTCTGTTTTGAGCTATTTTCTCTGAATGAAAACACTCCCTCAAGAACATATGGAGAGGTTCTTGAGTCTCAAGCAGTAAACAACCTTCACATGGCTGGAAAATCTGAATCTTGAGTGTTCCCAAGGTGTTCCAAAAATACCCCTACCTAGTGTTATAGGAGTGGCTAATCAGTTTCTGGAGAAAAAGACTGTGACCAGCTGAGGTGCCTAGAGTTGTTGTACAAAAAGCTCCAGGCCCCATGTTGGGCACCAGCTCTGGTAATTTCCCTGAAGGCTTTATTGCAGGCAGGGAAAAAAACCAACCCACGAAGAGATAAGAATGAAACTTGTCTCAGCCCTATTTTACTGTAACCATTGCTAGATGAGGACTTTTATAGTCTGGCCCAGATGATTTTACTTTAGCCGTATTTAAGTGCAGCATAATTTTGAAAAAGCATTCAGATCACAATTAACTCAGTCCCAAGTGCACTACAATTTAAAACACGTTTACATTGAGATTCTTTACAAAGTACACCTGGCTTCTTTTATGAGAACAGGTACTGTTGACTCAGAGATAGTGCCCAAGGTTTAGCGTCTAGAGAGTTTGACTGAGGCAAACATAATGCCTGTGGGTGTTGGAATTGGCCTGGCCCTAAGATAACACAGAAGTCACTCAGGCTGTGGTAAAGCACAAGTAACATCACTCATAAGAGTGGATTTTCTCAAGATTTATGGGAAATGATCTTGGATAAATAAAAACATAAATTCTTGGTGATAAGGGCAGAGACTGTCTCATCAGACAGCAAAAATTCATCAGGTAGTAAAATGACGTCTTTCCTAGTGTTCCAGGAAAAGCAGCTACACACCTTATACACAAGTCAGACCCGTGCTAAGAGCTGTTTCTGGAATTCAAAACTTAAAATCCATGGGAAGAGTCAAGTAGAACAGAATAACAATCTGATGTACAAATGACAATAAAAAAAACTAAGTTTTACAAAAGTGGTGTTTAGTGCCTAGCTCATCACGTAAGGTAGGATTGTGATTTCAGGAGAAATTCCTTAAATTAATCAGAGACATAAATATTTCATTGGGCTTCAGTGACTGTGAGTTCCATGATAAAACATGACTTTTTCCTTCAATTAGAAGAAGCTTTTGGCAAAAAGCAAAGCATGTCCAAGCTGCAAACCACAACTCCTGAACAGCTTTAGATCTGAAACATCTGGGAGTGGCACCTTGGATCCCACCCCCTCAAGAGGAACACCTGACTCAGTCTTGATGTTGGGGTGAGGAAACTGGATCTGCCAGGAGTGGATGCTGAACTGAGCAATATTGGACCCTTGGGACCTCCTGCCCATGCTGGGGAGGAGATGGGGAGATGTGGAGAAGAGAGAGTGACTGGAAGGGGTGGGAGGGGGAAGAGACCTTGAATAAGGATATACATGGATAGAAAATGTGACTTTATTCATAATAAAAAAGAGACTTTTGAAGATCTAAATGATCAAAACCAGGATATGAATTAAATTTTTTTAAGGTACTAAAACATACAGTAGAAGATGATAAGAGAAAAAAAAATTGATGAATTAGGTACAGGTACTACAAAAACTAATGTGGCAAGACTTGTGTTGAGTTCTTAGAGTTCTTAGAATAAAACTTGATAAAAATAAAATAAAACAAAACAGGACACTTTTTGTGATGTCTGAGAAGGCTTTTCCAGCCTAACCAGTGTGTCACTAAGGTTTAAAATAAGGAACAAAACTACCATTATGGAGGAAACCACACATGCCACTTCTCTCTTGACAGGGTGATCGCAATTGCCTACAGGTGAGTGTACCACGTTGGGTACCAGATATTGTTGAAATATTTGTTAATAATATACTATATAAAGGATTAATATTTATTGAGGGGAATATAGACACTCATGATACAAATTGAACTTTGAGACTATTTTTGGAGATTGGAGCTGTAGTAGTATGTTTCTAGCCTGTCTGGCCTGTGGCCCAGACCTGCAGTTTCTCAGTCCCACAGAAACACACAGATGCTTATATTAATTTTATGCTGATTGACCTAGGGCCCAGGCATATAATTTGCTAACTCTTTACTCTTAAAGTATCCCATGATTCTTATCTTGTTTAGCCATGTGGCCCAGTACCTTTTCTCAGAGCAGCATTTCAACTTCTTTCCTCTGTATCTGCTGGTGTCTCATCATGGAGTCTCTCTAGCATCTCTTTGGTGTCTCTGCTCTTCTCTTCCTGTTCCTAGACTTTTCTTAGTCTGGCAGCCCTCCTCATACTTCCTGTCTGCCTTCAGCATATTTATTAAACCAGTAGGCAGGATAATTATTTACAATGTAACATGATCCCACTACATGGAGCTGTCCCACGCTGGATGGATGATCTCCTCTCCGAGAATGTAGGACCTAAACAGGTCTTGGAGGTTTAGAGATATGCTTTTAAGCCTCCCTAAATAACACCAGAATCCGACTACAGGTGAGGGTCATTCACAGACTGGAGGCCTCCTATCAAACTATGACCTCACCAGTTTACTATTAACGTACAAATTACTTGGGCTTTGGTAGATTCTGGAGCCAAGTGCGTTCATGGCAAGTCTCCAAAGCAGCGGAGAAAATGGGCAGCAGAGGGTGGATATGGAGATAAAACAGCCCAGCAAAAAGCTCTGAGTTTTATTAATGTTGAAAAAATGACCTATCTATAGTAAACTGTGAGTATTTCTTTCTGGAAGAAAGGCATGATGAGGGTGAAATTTATTCTAGCCTTGTGCTTACACTGAAACAACATATGACAGAAATAGCTGGAAGGAAGAAGGAGGAAGAAGAGAGGGGGGAGGGGAGAGAAGGAGAGTATATGAGTGCCAGAGCTGCAGCTCAAGCAAAGTCTACTCAGAAGCTGGGTGGAGTGTAACCAGACAGGAATAGCTTGAAGTAGCTCCAAAAAAACTTAGGGACTGGGGAAATGTATGAGAGTCCATTTTCTGGAGGTCCTTCATGATGAAGAAGGCTAACAGTTTATACAAATGATAGAGTTTTCCCATGCTCAATTAGACCTTGATAATGTGTAGGTGTTTATTGTTTTTAATTCCTTTAGCTATTATTTATCAAGTTCAACTTGCTTTTACTTAGAATAGGCAACAGTGGACCCCAGAGTACTTCAAGATTACCTTCAGAGTTCTACTATTTGTCATTGGATGGTGGCCTTGCTTTGTTATCCTGAACATCTATGAAGAGGTTTCTTTACCTAGAGAGGATGATGCTAAATTCTGAGTGTTCTGTATACTTTTAAATACAACGAAAATACATGCATGCAGGTACACCTAAAGGAATGAGAATGGGAACTCAGTCTAAATAAGCTACCAGGACCAGAAAGATACTAAATCCTTGGGAGTATTATGATCTATGAGACACATGTGATGATGCATGACAAAGTTATGTATCCATGTCTGTAGTTGTAAATTAACTGAATATTTAACTGGGACTCCTGGAAATATTAGTGGATTTTTATACTCCATCTTACTCAAGTTGTTCTTTGACACTGTCTGGATTTTGTTAAATTGACACAAGCTAGGGTCATCTGGGAAGAGAAAAACTTAATTGAGAACATTCCTGCACAGCATTGGCTTATAGGCATGTCTGTGGGGGTGGTTTTTGAACTCAAAGTTTAAGAAATTAATACATAACCCTTGAATTAAGGCTCACTCAAAATTTCTGGATATAGTAAAATTCATCTAGTCTTTGTCAGAACGTAACATAAATGGCCTCTAGCCCAATTCTCAATAGAATCCTTTTTGCTCTGTGCCCCTGAGTTCAGTCTTCACCCTTCACAGGCCCACTGCCATTCTGACATTACCAACTCCCATCAAAATGGGTCTTAACTTCTACTTACAGTATCCTAAGGCATCTCTGTGTTTCAAATGTCATCTTGGCATTAACATCAGAGTAGTAGAGCATGAAAGGTCCTTGGACCTGGTCTAATTTGATGTCATCAGTTAAAAGATAACTAACCCAAGTTTCAGGTGAACATTGTGCTTACCTGTGGTTACAGATAAGCATCTTGTAGATTGTGAGGTGGTACTAGAAACAAAATCTCCCCATTCCACTCCATTATCCTTTGTATGAAGCTGTCTAACTTCTCTAAGGCTAAATGAAATACAAGAAATGGAATAAGACATGATATTTGCCAAAAATATGTATATTCTCTAATTGCTCTATTTGACTGGGATATTGACCATAAATGAATAAGGTCATATAAATTATGCTGTAATTTTAAACCACAAAATAAAATAAAATAAAATAAAATAAAATAAAATAAAATAAAATAAAATGATTTTTTTCTGGATGCAAGACTTCTTGAGACCACAGAAGCTATTTTACACTCAGTGTCAAGAGTTGCTGTCTCCTGAACTAAGTTGTTTCAAAAGCAGATGTATAGTAGTGGATGTTGAGTTACCTTTTTCCTGCAGTGTAATTTCTTATAAAACTAAACAGAAATATGCAAGATTTATGAATTTCAACAACTTCTAGTTCAATATTCATTTTTTTTGTAGATCACCTCTTTGTCTTGTGATCATTGTCATAGTCCTCTGCAATTTCCATTATTGCTATTCTGTGTTTTCCATGCCAAGTTTTGGGAAGGAGCTTTGAGCTGGACATGAGACTTCAGAGCTGCCCTACCAATCACAATGGCCACTATCTACTGTCACTTGCACAAACCTGGGTGTTGTGCCATAGATCAGCATCTAGGAGCTACTTCTGCCCTGAAGACTTCTGCTGTTCCCTGCTGCACTTCCTCTCTGGAGTTTAAAAGTTCAAGTGTAGAATTAAGAAACAATTGAAAACCACTGGTTCTTATTAAAGATGGCTGATGTCAACTGAGACATCTGGGATGCAACCTCAGCATTCATTGTTGACATCCACTATGGCACAAGGCTCCTAGTTTTCTCATTCTGACAGCTCCAATGTTTGTTCATCCTCTGGACTCTCATCTTACTTGCTCTTTTCATAGTAAAATGACAGGCTGTAATTTATCCATTTGGCAAGAATCTAGATCATTTGGGAGGTTGTCATTGCTTCTTGGCATGGACCCTGACCATGCCAAGAAGCAATGTATGTAAAGTATGGCCTGAACATCTTGTGCTAAGAGTACAGGATTGGGCAATCTGTTGTTCAAGAGAGAGATAATCAGAAGGATGATTAGAATGCTAGCTGTGGTAACAGAGCTATTTTAGTTCAGTTTAAGTTTCAAGTGTGCCTCTTGGACCCAGTGTTAGGATGGACTCATGATGTCAAGAGCTATGCAGACCTTGGGACAAAGTAAGCATAAAAGCAATGCTGGGAACTGAGTAAGAAAGCGTAACCATTTAAAATTTACAAACTTTGGCTTCGAAGTCAGAGAGCCAGGCATGCACAATATTTAAGAAAATTAACTTGTCATTTAAGCATCAAGTATCAAAAGAAGAGTCACAGTTCCTCCTAAAGCATCTCTCGTGTTCTCAGACCAGGCAAAGGAGGTTGTTCTATCTGGGACTTCTTACTAAGAACTTGACTTACCCTAGAGGAAAATACTAATTCCAGGTTTGAGTTATGGCACTTAATCTCCGATTTTGTGTATCTTGGGGGTAGTGGCAGACAGGTGTATGTGGTGTGTATGTGTGAGTATGTGTGGATGCCCCAGGTCATTATTAGGTGTTGCTCTCTGTTCACTTTGTCTTTTGAGCTTTCTCATTTGGCTTGAGCATTGCTAATTTAGTTAGGACTGCCTGCCAGCAAGCTCCAGGAATCTGGCTCTCTCTCTGTCTCCCCAACACTGGGACTGTGATTACATACCACATACCTGGCTCCTTAAATGGATTTTGGATATCAAACTCAGGTCCTCTGGCTTGCGCTGTGAGTTCTTTACTGACTGGACTATTAACCAGCCTTTGTTTTCCATTTTCTCAAAAGGAATACTAGAATACCACTTCTTTCTCTGTTTTCTTCTAAAGAGAAGGCTTACTATCAAAATTATAAAATGACTGAAAAATAGGCAGTTCCCAAGTATTTCAGCTTCAGCTTCAATCCCTGCTTTGCTAAGTCCTGCCTCCAAATCTCTGCTCTCTGGGGAGAAGTAACATTTGAACACTCATCCCTCGTCTCAATATCACAACTTGAAAAAACTTAAACAGGTGGTCCAAATAATTTTTGTTTTACCAATTCCTTTTTAATATCTCTTAAACTTCCATGACAGGTATTTTATTTTTATATCCGTTAATGCTTTGTTTATAATCACCAATCAAAGCAAATATTTAGAATCAGAGAACCAAGCATGAGATTATGAAACCAAAGCCTCTGCTCCCATGAAGATTATAGTACAGAAGAAAACATTAAGCATGCCACCAATTTACAGAAATAACAACAGATTTACCACTTGTTAAAAGTTAGAGTGCAAAGCAGAAAGAGCCTTTCCTAAGGAAGACACCATGGTGAGGCTTGAAGATTAGTAGACTAGCCCAGCCCGGGTAAAGACCCAGAGCAGAGTGTAACCCCCCTGGTGAGAACTTCCAGATGGAAGTAGCCAGGCTGGAAAGTACCCCAGAAATGTCACAACTGGTCAATGTATTATTCAAAGGCCAAGGTTTTTACATGTCAAGCCAGAGAATTGTAACAAACAAACAAAAGTCTTCTAGAGTCCACAGAGCACTCTAGGATCTACCTGAGATTTCAGCCAGGGACAGAGAAAGGAGAGTGACTAGAAATTAATATACCAAAATCCATGAAGATGCTATAACAGTGATCCTGTCCAGGCTACCATATCTGCTCATTACTAGATTCAGGGAGTGTTGCTAGATCTTTCAGAGCCTATTATCTGGCCACTATATAGAACATTCATGAGACAAGAAAGCATTTTGGAAGATTCAAAGATGAAGGTTCTTGATGAAAGAGGCTGGACATGTGGGGAAAGGTAGTTAAAAAGAAGTAAAGGCATTTGAAATAGAAATACAAATGTGAAAACTGCTAATGGATTCAGTAATATTGTTAGCATGAACTTAATGAGCAAACATCCTAACACATTTGAAAATCATTAGTGAAATAGCTGTGGGCCCTCTGAGCTGCAGCTGGCAAATGTGAGAATTTCAGTAGGTGCCGTTGTTAAAAAGAAGCATGGAGAAAGCAATGAGGTACACTATAGTGATACAGGTTTGCAGTACAGAAAGAAGCAAGAAAAAAAAATTAGTGACAGTGAGCCACCATGAATGGAGCCATTGGATGGTCCTTACGTCACAGCTGGCCCACACAGTGGCCCAATATCCCCAGAATTTGGCTGATGAGTGTTCCTGGCACAATCAGTCTAATGAAGTGATAAACTTAGGAACAAAACCTGGAGCTCTTGATGCATCACACAGCTTTAGTTAGAGTTCTTACATTCTTAAGGCCACCATGCTTTTAAATGCATTCATTTTAGCTATTCAAGTTGCAGATCTTTCTGGAAACTCTGCTGCAATGAATGTAGGGTCTTCCATAACTAGTAGCTAAGGGTATCACAAGGACTTTGTGGTAGTAAAATACATTTATTTTATTCTATCTCACATTATCTCTTTCAGGTTTCTATGAATCAGATATTCCTACATCTTTTTTCCCTTTTATGAATTTTTTTCATTGCCAGAGAAGCAAATTCACAAAATTCCTCTTTATATAAAAAAAAAAGTGGTTTTTTTTTGTTTTGTTTTGTTTTTTTAAGCTTTCTATTCCATGAAATTCTTGGGCCTTTTAAATCATTTTTTTTTTGACAAGTTGTTTTTCTGGTGTCAACAAGCAATCTCAAGTACCCTGTTTTATCCTTCAATCTCTACAAGGTTTCTGGGTACATCTCAAAAGATGACATCATTTCCTCTAGCTATGAAGAAAGAAGCTTCTTATCTTCTCATGATTCCAACTTCTACATCTTGAGAATGGCCAAACAATACTTCAAGAACATAGTGAAGAATAAATAGGCTGTGTGCATAAAATAAAAATAGTTTTTAATCTAGTATTTAATAAATATTATTGTATTTCTATGAAAAACCACATTGTCATGTGATTATACTCTTTCATATACCAATGCCAATAGGCCAGTCAGATATTGGTTAATAAGGTTTTGAGGCTAAATTGTCTCATTTTTAGTATGAAGAAACATGGTTTTGCTTTATCAAAGTGGTAAATTTGTTTGGAAGATAGCCTCAAAATATTCTTTTCAGTATATTTTTAAGTCTAGGGCTGTTAATAAATTATACCCAAACTTGGAAACAAATAATTTCACAGTCAAACATAATCATTCTTTCCAGAAAATATTGTCAGTAATGCAATAATGTTTCACATTTATCTAGTATAAAACTCACTTCTTTCCTCTAGGCTTGCATAGTGCTTGCTTTGGAATTTAAAAAGTCAATCTCTTTCCCGAGTGTTGGAAATAACCACAAGTGTATTGCTGTTTGAGTTTATCTGATGGTGCTCTTGTTCTGCTTTTTGTGGGTGTTGTGTCTCATGGCTGGGGCCTTCCTACTTAGAACCAGCCCTGCCTCAGTCACTTGACTCCTATTCATCTCTCAGATAGATTTTCTTCTTTCCTTTATCTTTGGTAATCTTTTCTTTAATATTCTTTTTTCTTTTTTCTGGAGACTTTCATACCTGTATACAGTATGACACTCAAAAATATACAAGCTCATTTTTCCCACAGACTCTCTCAAATGCCTCCCCAAATGCATGGGCCCACCTAACTTTGCATTGTTGCTTTTGTTTTATACCTCATGGAGTTGAATTTGGAGTGTACTTATCTATATGATTTAGCTACTGGAATATGGAAAACCTACTAGGGTCTATATGTACAAAGTGAAAGGCAACAAAGTATAACTCTTCGTTTTCCATAAACTTTTTTTCATATGCTGAGATGACACACGTGAAGGACAGCAAACACATAAAAGTAATGAGATAACAATGATTAAATTGCTGACTGACCTCAGTCTGCTTCTTGGTTTTTACCAATGTGGGTCATCAGGTTTGTTTCATTCTGTCTTGACATGGAGTCAGGAATGGTTTTTCACTGATACATTTGAATCCTTGAATTGCCACTACACAGTATCGTACACTAACTCATGCAATGGGATCTTACCATTCCAGAGGTAAAAGACTGAGATATAGGTTTGGACAGAACTACTAGTATTGTCATATTTTTCTCCTTGGCTATAGCTGGCTGCCTTCACCCCCTGCTCCCTATTGTCCTCCCTTTGGGTGATGTTTGTGTCCTGAGCTAATAATGATACCTAAAAAATTAGCCTAAGACCCACTCTATTCGATCTATGTTATCTAATTAGATTTTAAAAACCACATTATATTCTCAGATACTTGAAGTTAAAATTTCAATATGGTAACCAGAGGGAGGTAGCACAATTTAGCCATTATTGGGGAAAAACCAAAGGAAATCAATTTATATTTTTTAAAAAAGAATACTTGTCTCAAAAGCAAAACAAATAATAGCAACAACATCCTCTTGGTTTTAAAAATACTGCTTTCTTCATTATTGTCAAGTAAGTCAGCTTTCATGCTGAAATCTCAGAAATAGCTCTACTAAAATAAGAGGTGAGGGAATATATGTGTGTGTGTACCTACTTCTGAAAATTTGCATTAATTAAACAAATTTTATAAAATGCTTTACACTACTAAATATATAACATGTCATGACATATCTCCTTTTGTGTCAAAAATAAAAATAAGGTCATAACTAACCTAAGAAAAATTATATACAATAGGTATAATAATTATATTTAATATATATAAACAATTATTATATAAGTAATGTCTAGTCTGTTAACAATTGACAAACTTAAAGAAAATATTTTATTATTATTTTATTTTGGTGAGTTTAAAGGATTATATTTAATTTATTCTTTGTTTAATTTGTATTCTTAATTAAAAATTACATTTTGATTTTTTAAACCTATATATTTTAACTTTTAAGTGGGCTTTTTAAAAAACTGTTAATAGAAATCTATAATTATAAGTATTTTATCTTCTTTACAAGGAAATAATATTAACTAAGTAAACAGCATGGCAAGCAAAAAACTTTTAAAAATGTAAGAAATAAAACAGTTGAGTGCCTGGACAGTCACCTAAGGTTTTTTGTGTATTGTTGAAACACTTATCTTTGGCTTATAGGCCTAGTATGTTTGACAGACTTTTCTGTGAAGCAAGATATTTTTTTAAAGATTTTTTTTACTCTGTCTTGGCAAGGTTTGGCAATTTTGTGTGTGTGTCTTTTGCTTGTTTGTTTTGAACATCATACTGTCAGTAGTCAAGGCAAGAGTATTTTTTTGTTCAGTGGCTAACTTTTGTCACAAAGAAGGTCAATTTTACATGGAGTTTTTTTTTTATGTTTATATTGTTTTTTGAAGTAGATTGGTGCTGCCAGAAGCAGATGCCTTATTGTCATAAAAATAAGAATTTATGGTATTAAAATATTTTAAATGTCATATTTTATGGATCTCTGAAATGTTTGAAGAAGACTTGTTTATCTAATATATATCAATTTGATATTGAAAACATATCTAATATGACTATAAGTTTGATTGTAATGTCTCACTATTAACTTGTATTTTTTATATAATTAGTTGATAATAATAACTTTTATGAACTAGCAGTTTGTATTATATTGTTAGATAAACTGTATAAGTATAATACCTTGAACAAGCAGGGGGATATATGCAATAAAATTAATCTCAATTTTATATCACTATATATAATTTGTATGTAACATATAAAAGTCTAATTTATGTGAAATATTTAAAGGTAGTAATTTCTTTTTAAAAGCAGATTTAATAATCTATCTTTATATCTTATTATATTTGTATCTTCCTTTATTCCTTTTTATAAATATTTTTTCTGATGTTCCAGACTGGTTTTATTAAATATATAACAAATCACTACATTACACATAAGCAAATCCTTTCAGTGTCTTCCTAAATTATATATTATGTTATATACTATTTAAATATCTGCTATTATGATTAATAGCACTAATAGATTTTGAATTTACTTTTTTTAGTTGATTTTTTAATCTATCATATGAAGAAGTGGTTTTTATTTATTCTGGCATTTGCACACATCCTTCGTTTTGGATCTTCTTCATGTCCCCTCTTGGGCTCCCTTTACCCTGCTCCTTCCGCTCTGCTTCTTCTTTTATGTCACTTATCTTCTGTTACTCTCTTTCTGTTTATTTTCCCCTCTTCTCTCTTAAGGCCTTTTTCCTCTTCACAATTTTTTTCTAGTTTCTTGGTCCCACAGAAACTCGCTTATTTTTAAAGGAATTGATTCTAGTTAGAGCAAACTGTGTCCCATGTGCTTTTCTCTTTAACTATGAAGTGACTTTGCACCTATACTTATATTTTAATTAAGCATGCCATTAAACATTGACTGAGCCCTTTTCTTGCAAAACCTGCTTCAGTTTTGAAATCCTGCCAGCTGCATGCCACTAGAAGCCCATACTTTTTCTTTCTCGGGATTTGTCAGGTAGGAAGGGCCCACACTTTACCTTTCCTCCTTTTTGTTAAGAACCAATTCAAAGCCTGTTGTGGGAGGAAAGCTACTGTTTTCATCTAAGTGCCTTCTCAGTCCTCTTCAGCCTCCTTAACTACTCTCTTAAAATGTCTTCCTTCTCCATCCCTAAAAACACACCTCACATTCCTTGTTTCTCTGGAAATGTCTCTTCAGTTGTGATATTTTTTCCCAGTAAGTTCTGAGTAGGAAAACACAGCTTTTCTTCCACTCTGCCTCTCTTCTCCCCTCTGAGCTTCAAAGATGACCAACAGAACACTGAAAAGTTCATTGGCTATTACATTACTCTTACCCTACATCTTACCCACTCAAAACTCAACTTGAGGTGGATCAAGGACCCCAACATAAGACCAGACGATGGGATGTGATGGGAGAGAAGTGGGGAATAAGCTTGAACTCGCTGACACAGGAAAGACTTTCTGAACAGAACACTGATAGCACAGTCACCAGAAACAGCACTTAATAAATGGGCACTCATGAACCTGAGAGGCTTCTCTATGGTAAGAGATAACATCATTCAGATAAAGCATCAGGCAACAGGTTCAGAAAGGATCCTTACTAAATTATATATGTAATAGAGGGTTACTGTCTAGAGTTTAGAAAGAAGTTAAAAAAAAAAACAAACCTAAAGGTTGGGAAAAGAAAAAATAGTCCAATTAAAGAATAGGGTGTGGATCTAAACAGAAAAATTTCAAAAGATAAAACACAAATGACTAAGAAACACTTAAGGAAATGTTCATAACCTTTAGCCATCAGGAAAAGCAAATTAAAACTACTTTACTACTTTAAGATTTCCTCTTACCTTAGTCAGGGTGGTCATGTTCAATGAAATGAATGACAGCATATGCTGGCAAGGATGTGGGGAAAGAGGAACACTTATTCATTGTTAGTAGGAGTGACACCGAGTGGTACAACCACTATGAAAATCAGTGTGGTGGTTCCTTGGGAAGTTGAGAATAGATTTATCTCCAGATCCAACTATACCACTCTTGATCAAATGCCATTTCTATATATTACTACAGAGATACTTGCCCATCCATGTTCACTGGAGATCTATTTATACTAGTAAGAAATTTGGAATAGTTTAGAACTTCATTAACTGATATGTGAATAATAAAAATGTGGTACATTCAGGCAATGGAGTATTGTCTGGTGCTTAAGAAAAATGAAATTATGAAAATTTCAGGTATATGGATAGAGCTAGAAACAGTCATCTTGAATGAGGTAACCTACACCCAAGAAGTCAAATATTGAATGTTTTGTTTTTTCTGTGGCTGTTACCTTTTACAGTTTTGATATTTGTGCTGTAATCTGAATAACCACAGAGGTTGTATACATGGTGAGGAAGCAGAAAGAATATGAAGAATATAATATAGTGTATGGTTGGGTAAAGGAAAAACTAGATGAGGAGAATTAAATTGGGAGGGGTGGGAGGGCAGTGTAAAGGAGGAAATAAGGGAAGAGACAAGTAACATTAAAAGTCATTTGAAAAACAACTTTTAGATTTTTATTTTTAAGATATGGTTACTTTTATGTGTGTAAATGTTTTGACTGCTTGTAAATAAGCCACTGTGTATGTGCCTGATGTCCATGGAGGCCCAAAGAAGGGGCTGGACTTCCTGGAACTGGAATGACAGACTGTTGAAGGATGCCTTGTCAGTGGTGGGTCCTTTGTAAAGGCAGCCAGTGTTCTTAACTGCAGAGCCAGCTCTCTAGGCCACTTGACAGTATTTTTTAAATTTAATTTTCTATTATTCCTTCCAATACAAACCATCCTGTTTAGAAAAGTCCAGAGTGGTACTCTTTATATTAGCATGTGTATTTAGTTACGCTCAGAGATTTCTGATCATGACTACTTCTCAAATTAACCTAATGGTAGCAGTTGAGTCTAAGAAGACTAAATCGGGGCATTTGAAGACAGGAAGGGAATTTAAAGTCCTTCAAATTACAGCATTACTTGTGGAAGTAGTGTTGGTGTTAAGGTAAATGTTATCAGTATGGAGTTTTAGAAGTGAATGCCCTCCTGTTGCTTTTTCAGTTTGGTTAGAGCCTTCTTGGACTTTCTATCTGGACCCTTCTAACTCTAGACTATAGCCCAAGGGCTTCTGTACAAGTCTAAGGCTAATTCTTTCTATATTGATTATATGTTTGGAGATTCCCTTTTTATAATTTTTTTTTTCAGAAGGAAACATGAAAGTCTTTTCATCCAAGTAAGAGACTTATTTAGCTAAAATAACATCTTAAAAATAGTGTATGTGACAGCTAAAATTAAGAGTTCAATAGTGGTTTACTGCAATATAAGTGGCTCCAGTGTTTGTCTCCATTATGCTATTGAACAAAAGGTACATACTGCCCCCTGACATATGGGGTGCAGTGAGTAAGCTTGGCGTATGGGCCAATAAAACATGATATGCTGGTAACTCAACCTCTATAATCAATTTTTATAGTTTCCATGGAAGTGGAAATTTGCTACTCTAAATATTTCTAATTATGCTTTAATTGGTATATTTTTATTGGTCAATTGAAATAGTTTAAGAATATGCTTCTAATTGCCAGTATTGCAAGGACACATAGTAATGTCAGATAGGTAACAAGTTCTCTGCCACTCTTCTCTATTTGGCTTGTGAACTCATAAGATATAGAGTAGGAAAAGGTGTATATTCTGTTAAAAATAGAGAATTTTTTAGAAGAAATTTTGTTTTATCTTTTCCAAAACCTGCACCAATTTTTTTTTCAGTTAAGAATTGAATTCATCTATCTCAAGAAAGAAGTGCACATTCTAGAAAAGAGTTTATGAATCTTTGGCCCTACTGATATTTCTTGTGAGGAATTTCCTTGTCATGAGCACTCTAGGCATCACAGAATATTTTCCAGTGCTCACAGCCTATACTCACTGGCAGATAATTATCATCCTGTTCTTGCTAGGTACAACAACCAACAGTTTCTCCAGAAATTTCCAAATTCCCCTGCTATAAATATCTATTACAGTATACAAAGAGGATAGACTATGCTGTTTAAAAAACCCTAAATGTACAGTTTGGGATCTGAAACATCTTGGACCGGCACCTTGGAGCCCAATCCCTCCAGAAGAACACCTGACTCAGTTTTGATGCTGGGGTGAGGAAAGTGGATCTGCCAGGAGTGGATGCTGAACTAAGCCATATTGGGACCTCCTGCCCTTGCTGGGAAAAAGATAAAGTGTTGGGGAGAAGAGAGAGGGACTGGGAAGAGCGGGAGGGGGAAGAGAGTTTGAACAAGGGTATACATGGATAAAAAATATGACTTTATTCATAATAACCTCCCCAAAAAAGATAATGTGGTTTTTTGTCCCCTTGCCATCACTCTCAGTGGCAGGTTCCTTTAATCTGCTGCCTAAACATCCCTTCTCTGCTATTAAAACTTACTTATTCAGGATTACAACATACACTGAACACTGGCAGTTCTCTAGGATCCAGTTTGGGACAGCTAAAATGTCTAGTTCTATGGAGGGAATAACTACCAGAGTCCTTAGCCTTTCCACTGGGAGTCAGTCATTGTCAGACTACTTGGATAACAGTCTGTAAGCCACTCTGATCACACACACACACACACACACACACACACACACACACACACACACACACACAACTGTCTTACTCACTGTTGTATTATTGTGAAGAGACATCATGACAAAGACAACTGTTTTAAGGGAAAACATAAATTTGGGGCTGCCCTCAGTTTCATGGAGTTAGTCCATTACCATCATGGCAGAAAGTGTGGTAGTCAGATGGACATGGAGCATGGTGCTAGGGCAGTAGCTGTACAATACATCCTGATCTACAGGCAGAGAGAGAAAGAGGGAGAGGGAATGAGACAGACAGACAGACAGACAGACAGACAAACAGACACACACACGTGTGTGTGTGTGTGTGTGTGTGTGTGTGTGTGTGTGTGTGTGTTTCATTCCTCTAGGGAATTTTGACTAATACAATTGCTAAGAAATCTCCTCCCCACTTTTCTCTTTATTTTTGTTAGGTAAGAATATATAGAGAGTGGCTCCAGAAGTGCCTTAGATAGGATTATGATCTGACATAGTATAACCAGGAACTACTAGGGTTATATGAATGTTTAGAACAGTGTTTTACTATAAGCAGAGTTTAGGGTTGGTTTTAGAAACCTGTTGGTTTATAAGTGGAGAAGACCCTTATACAAATGTTAATTGTTGAAATTCTTTAAAAAAAATACACTCATTTAGAATGTATATGCATTTATATCCACACACATGGTATTCATGGTGCATGTATGGAGGTCAGAGGACAAGTTGTGGGAATCATTTTTCTTCTCCTACTACTTCGGTTCTGGGAATGTAGCTCGGGTCATGTGACTTGGCAGGAAGCACCTTTAACCCCCTTTACACACTGCATTGTCTGCTGGTTGGAATTCAGCTCCTCAGCATATTAGAGAGCTTTTACCCGACTCTAGGATGAGGCCCCTTTTCCTCCCATGTCTCCATAGTTTTCCCTTCCTGTCCTGCCTTGCCTCTGCTCTCTGTTCTAAACCCTCTTGCAGTCTTTAGATTGCGTAGGAATCCTTTACATAGGGTCTGGCTCTGGTAGGCCTTCTGCCTATGAGCCCATGATCGATGCTATAATCAGATCTCAGTGTCTGAGTGGGCCTGTCCCACTGGTCTGTGTACTTCTCAAGTGTTTCTCCTCAAGTAATACAGACAAGCTGAGACAAACATGGGAAGATTTTTCCTCTATATTTATCATGAAAATGTGATGGGAGTCCTGAAGGTAAAAACCAAGCAAATGTGCTTATGGAAGTTTTTAAACCCTCAACTTAGTCTGTTGTAACCTCTCACAATTATCAAAAAATATCCTTTAGTCTTTGACCTGTTATTGGCTTCTGCCTCAGGTGAACTGATCCACATTCTCTACATAGTTTCCTCAATATCTGTAGATTTAATTACTCAATGTTAACTATGGTCTAACTATACTATTCAGAAAAAAAATCGAAAGTAAAGAATTCTTGAATTTTAGAATGCACAATGCTTTGAGCAGCAGGCTAAACTCTTGTGCTCTGCCCTACCAGAGATGCAAATAGCCTTTTTGTGCAGGATACCAAGGCTATATAAGCATCCTGTCCCTAAACCATTTAGTAGTTTAAACCCTATGAGAGGTATGTACATATAAGACAAAATGTTAAGGGTAGGGGGATATTGTCTGTGGTTTATGAAGATTTGGAATGATTCCTTGTGAATAATAAATGGCTAGTATATTCAGCATCTTCTTCTGTCTTCAGGGTGTTGATATATCCAGTGGCCATAGCCCTTCTAGATCTAAGGAGAGCTACTGATTTTCAGATTCTTCAGTTTGTTTTTGTTATTGTACTGAGGAGAGAGACAATGCTAGGGTTTGTGTGGTTTTTGTTTTACCTTTAAACAAATAAGGAGATATGTAGACATTTAAATTCACACAAGAATTACATTGTAGTAGCTTATGAATGCACTGGATTTTTTGAGATAACACAACTTATTTTAAAAATGTATCTATGCTATCACCCCCACCCATTTCCTGGCTTCATTTTCCTAGTTTAACTCAATCAATCTTCCTCCAAATAAAAAATGAACAGAGATCTAAAGGAATCTAAACTTAGTGGCCAGATACCAGTGTGTAGACTCCTTGTCCTATCGATAGGGAGGTAGTCTGAGATTAGATGTGGAAGAGGATAGGGATTCTGTGACATACGTCAAACTTAAAGCAACAGAAATTTATTGTATGTATTATCTCAGCTACAGAGGCTAGAAACTCTAATCCTAAATTAGGTTTTCTAGCATCAGCTAGTCACTATTAGGAATCCAGGCATTCAAGGTTACACAGGAGGAAGCAGAAGACATGTTCTGTGAATACTTGTTCTCATTTCTGCCCCCTCACAAACTTTAATTTAAAGCTTTGTTTATCATCTTCTGAATTTTGCCTTTAGAACATTGCAGTCCTAATCCCCCGTACTGGTGAATGTGCCATCATATGGAAATAGGATATTTTAAGAGACTGTTAATTTAAGGTAAAGTCATACCTGAGTAGAGAAGTGTTTCCCCTACATTCTTATAAGGAAACCCAGACATGCTATGTACTCAGGTAGAAGTTAGAATGTAGCAGCTACAAGCCAAACTGAGCCTAAGATTGCTGGCCAGTGCCAGAATCTGGGCAAGCAGGGAAATATGCAGGAAGTGTCAGAGAAAGCCTGATCCCGCAGATATTTGGGATTAGGGTTTCTAGCCTCCATAGCTGAGATAATACATACAATAAATTTCTGTTGCTTTAAGTTTGAGGAATGTCACAGAATCCCAAGGAAATGAATGAAGCCATGTAACACCAGGCCCTAGGGGCTCATTTTTCTGCTTGTGTTTGTGAAGTCTGCCTAGTTATCAATAGACCACATCACTTCAGGACGAATCAACCCCTCATCCTACCTTGCTATTAGATTTAGAAGCATTTAGACAAAAATAATAATAACAACAGGGATGGAGGAATATCTCAGAGATTATGAGCACTGGCTGCTCTTCTAGAAGAAGACCCATGTTCAAATACAAAAGGAAACATGTGCAGCTGATGTGGAACATATTGGGTAATAGTTAAAGCAAAGTAAATATATACTTACTTTTTTCTCAGTTCTTTTCTTTGAATGTTCCACTTTTAAACCCTATTATATGAATAATACATTATCAACAACTTCAAAATCATGTATTGATTTCTAAAAGTATACCCTTTATTCTCTTCTAGTCATGGTACTTCCGCATAAAGATAAAACAGCTGGCAGTGTATGTGGCTGATTTTTTTCCCTGTAGAGCATTTCTATCATTTCTCTGAGGAATTAACATTGAGACTAATAGAAGTATGTTTTGATATTAGCGGTATCAGAAATAAAAGATAGCATTGTGTTAAGCTATATAAGTTTATTTATAGTTAAAAAAGCAAATAAATAAGTTTGCAATGTTTGTCATTAGACACGTGTTTTCACTGTCTCCAAAATAAATTAATCATTTTTATTGCTTCTTTTACTATTTGAGGTTATTACATAATTACATAATTTTCTCCATTACCTCCCTCTTTCCAAATCCTTCCATATACACCTCTAAGCCTTCTTTCAAATCCATGGCCTCTTTTTCACTAATTGATGTTATAATCCCAATGTATATCCAGTGTATATGTGTGTGTACTACATAAATACATAGTACAACCTGCTGAGTCTGTATAATGGTACTTCAATGTATGTTTTCTCACACTCAGTTTTTCTTAGTTGCCCATAGTT
Organism: Sigmodon hispidus; assembly: GCA_004025045.1. NCBI lineage: Eukaryota > Metazoa > Chordata > Mammalia > Rodentia > Cricetidae > Sigmodon > Sigmodon hispidus. The sequence continues at coordinate 3,953 of PVIH01017959.1, read as the reverse complement.
CTTTGTGTAGGGTTGAGGCCCCATGGTCTTTCCTTCATCTACTTTCGGACTTGAATGTTGCACTTGTGACAAAGATTATAGTTCAGAAAAGATCATGGGATTACATAGGAAATTTCCTCTTGGAACACAAAAGTAATTTTTTTTTTACTAAACAAAGTAGCAAAAAAAAAATAATAACCCCACTTAAGACCTGTAAAAGTTTGTAGAGTCGCCATGCTTTGATATTGGATCATTGCTGATTCTGTACGAGCTGCTTCTGTAACTAATTCTTGGAGATGTGGAACAATTCGCCTTCCATGGGTTTTATCAGTAACCCATTACCTCATCCACCTCCTCTATTGTATACCTACTATTAGCTACTGTTCTCTCCACCTGTGCTAGTCATCACAGGGCCAGGGAAGAGACATCAGAAGAGCTTCTCTTTCCTAGCGCACAATAAAATGATTCAAGCCAGCCAATCCTAATATATCCTTAAAATGTTTATTTTGCTCATATACATGTGTGCTATGTGTATGTGCTAGCATATATATTTGTACCTGTGTATGGAGGCCAGATAAGGCAAGTGGGTATGTTTCTCCATTGCTCTATACCTTGTATACTGAGGCAACATCTCCCACATGAACCCAGCATTTTTCAACTCAGCTACTGTAAGTAACAAGCCCCTAGGGCACATGTTCTCTGTTTCCTTAGCTCTGGTTACAAGTAGGCCATCATGCCAGCTGGGCATTACATGGCTACAAAGGATGAGAGTGCAGGTGACCATGCCTGTGAGGCATGTGCTTCACTCTTGAGCCAGCTCCTCAGTCATTAAAGTGTCATACGCTGCCTTGTGAATACCTTTAAACAGAAACCACAATTGAAGCTTTTAACCATATTTTCTCTTGTTCTTGTTGCCTCACAACTGACCTCGTAAGCTCTTCCCCAAGCCTTGGTATGGTTCACTTCATTCTCTTCTATATATGAGCATAATTTTCTGCTTAGTCGTCATCTTTACCTGAACCACTGGCCATATTATGTCCGAATAAAGCTAAAACACATATTTTTTAAAAGAGAAAGTGAAGAACAAGGTGACAAACAGCATTCATTTATGTTTTTCTGCATAAGCAAAGCATATATGCATTGGTATCTAAGAGTGTTAGAGTTTTACTCCTGTCCCTCTGTTACCAATAATAGTGCAACTCAATGACTGCTATAGGATAGCCTTGAGGGTAAGAGGTTGATTTCAGTTTCTCTGTATCTCCTTGTAGCCTTCCCATATCAGTACTAACTGGAACATTTTGAAAGGGGAAATAACTTGTAGATAAGAGAAGACTCTAGTCATGGGCTGGTGACCCTGAAGACACAAACACAGAGAGAAGACAAGATTGTCTTTATTATTTGGGAACAGAGTGTCAAAAACAAAAAGGCCATGTGTTGACCCATCATAGTTTGCATGAACAGTGATGGAAGTTTTCTGTTTGAGGTCATGGCTTTATAACTTCCTTGGAAGACTGAGTTACTAGACTATTTTATTTAGATCAGCAGAAGTGGTGGGCAGTGGTCCACTCTATCACATTGCACTGGCAATAACATGTCTGAAACTGTGACCCTTATCAACTACCTTAAATCTCAGCTATGGTGGGAGACCTTTTGGCAGCCCATATCCCTAAAGGGCGGTATCTGGCCTCCCATCCTGCCAAAAGAATTTTCCATAACTCATACACATAGCCACCAGAATGCAAGTGATGACATACCCTAAATAACAGGTGGCAGAGATAGAGGGAATGGAAAAATCAGAGCACTAAGATTTTATCAAGATTCCTGTATCCACTTTTCTTTTGTTTCTTCTCATCTCAAGTGTTTTCTGAGGGAGCAAAAACATTGTGGGGTCTGGTTGAGAAAGAAGATGGAAGATGGTAGAGTTTGAATTACTTTCATAGTGAAGATGGTTAAAGAGAAAAATATCTCACACAGTGTGAGGATGGCTACTATGGCACATATGAAGAGTTAGACTGGAGCCCTCACTGGTCAGTCTCCATAAAGCCTACATCACCTTTCTATTAATACAGAATAGTTCCTCTGTCCCCATTTGAGAATGACAAGTGTCATGAGAAACAACTATGCATTTAAATCACTGCCAGGGTATCAAAATACTGCTGAGGTGGAAAGGACAGATGCCCATCTTTCGAGTTATGGGCTGCCAGAAGGTCTTCTTGCCCCCTCCCATTAACATCCCAGCCTGACTGGGATCTAAGGTAGTAGGGAAGGGTCAAAGTTCACAATGAACCTGAGAAAATTTCCTGTGTGTGTCCTGAGAGGGTTCCAGCTACCTTTGCCCTGGTTCTCTACTTAGAAGAGACTAAGGTTTTCCTGCCTTTTTCTTCTTTATGGTCCCAAATTTTCTCCTATCCATTCTAATACCTTGAAGCCATCTTTAAGGAAACTTGTAAATTTGGTGGTTCTTAGCAGACTGGTCTTCAATACTTCAGCAGAAAAAGACAGCATATGTGTGGTTGAAGATGACTGGTTGCATCTACTCTGGTCATGTGACATTGGCCCTCAACTATTTGTGTCTTTCTGTAAGTAACAACAAAAATGTCATATTAGAAGACTGATATCACGATCCCTGACACTACTTCCTCATATAAGTAGCACAAAAAAACAGGGGTCTTAAACAATTTTAAGCCTGTTTTTCTCCCTCTTTGTTTTCTTTTTAAAAATTTTTAAACATTTTATTTATGCATATATGTGTTCTTACATCACTTCCCCTCCATTTCTTCCCTCAAACCCTTCTTGTGTTACCCCCACAAATTTATGGCCTATATTATTTTAATTATCATTACATATATATGTACATACATATAAATACAACCTGCCTAGTCCATTTTTTGCTACATGTATGTATGTGTATTTAGGATTAGCCATTTGGCATTGGATAACCAATTTGGGGGCTCATCTTTAGGGGAGACTGATTCTTTCTCTTTCAAGAAATGACTAATTGCCTGTAGTTCTTAATTATGAGTGGAACCTGTGAAATTTTCTCTTTCTATATTATCATGTAGGGTGATGTTATCATTGTTTAGGAAATCATACTGTTGAAATTTCAGGCATTGCTTCCTAGTCATGTGTAGAAGACATAATCTCCCAACAGATATTTTGGTCCTCTGGCTCTTACAATCATTTAACCTTCTCTTTTGTGATGTTCCTTGAGCCTTAGATGTAGGAGTACCATTGTAGTAATATATCAATGGGTTTTTAATTGACATCTATTCCATCTTTGTGGTAATTAATTTCATAAAGACATCTTCATGCAAATATATCACATACTTTAAAAGTATCCCCAACTTTAGTGGGAAAAATGGATTGAGCCTCCTCTGGTTTTTATTTAACAAGCAAATTTTCTCAGAAGACTGAAGCAGTTTTTGTTGTTGTTGCTGTTGTTGTTGTTGTTGTTGTTTTTGGTACAGTCTGATTTGGGTGACCTACTAGCCTGTGTTTCTTTACTTTACACAGAGGTAGTTAGAAATTAGAATATATGATCAAGAAAGATGTGAGTCCCATTACTGAATTGAATATAAATTTTTATTCTCTGAAAAACTAAAAGCAATCCCACTAAAATCAGGAACTAGACAAGGATGTCCTCTCTCCCCTTATCTATTCAATATAGTTCTCAAAGTTTTAGCTAAAGCAATAAGGGAATGAAAAGAGGTTAAGGGGATACAAACTGGAAAAGAAGAAGTGAAACTATCTCTATTTGCAGATGATATGATTGTACACATAAGTGACCCACAAAATTCTTCCAAGGAACTGCTACAGCTGATAAACACCTTCAGCAATGTAGCAGGATACAAGATTAACTCAAAGAAATCAGTAGTCCTTCTATACACTAAAGATAGAAGAGCTGAAAAAGAAATAAGGGAAACATTACCCTTCATAATAGCTGCAAATAGTATTAAATACCTTGGAGTAACTAT